>CM023486.1:69394196-69633455 GCA_013339685.2 Hyalomma asiaticum | reverse complement strand
ATGCGGTAAAACCGCATTTTGTTACGACTTCTGATCGAGTCAAAATTTCACAAAGAACCCAAGTACTCTATATCGTCTTACCTTTTTTCGGCACTCTTTGGGCAAATTCAATTTTTATGAAGACCCGTTATGTTTTATTCAGGAAGGCGCGCAATAAGTAGAGGAATGCTCTACGTGATGCTGGTAAAACGCACTTTGTGCGGACTCTGATCGAGTCAAAATTTCAACAAATACCCACGACTATGCTTTCTTACTCTTTTTCTCGGCATTTTGGGGAAGAAGATTTGGAGAGACCGTATTTTTATTCAGGAAGGCGGCGCAATAAGTAGAGGATAATTGCTCTATGATTGCGGCCAAAAGTATTTAGAGGCGACTTATGAATTAAACGAGTCAAAATTTCACAAAAAAACCCTAATACTATAGTCTTACCTTTTTGGGATTTTAGGCAAGATTTTGAAGAGACCGTAATTTTTCTAATCGGAAGGCGCGCAATAAGTAGAGGAATGCTCTACCAGTAGCGCACGCAGGATCTCTACCAGGGGGGGGGGGTTCAATTTTTCACGAAGGGCTGGGCATGCCATTACACAGTTGCGTGTGTACAAAAAAAAAGTAAATAAAATGCCAAATAATAGTAACATCGATGATGATGATTATTTTTATTATTTTTTTCGGCATTTTGCAGAGACATTAGCGCCACATTCTTCTAGGACATAGGAGCAGTTACGGAGTGGGATGGGATTAGGTCGGCCTCAGGGGGGGGGTTACAACACCCGAACCCCCCCCCCCCCCCCTTCGGTGCGCCACTGTCTCCATGTCTCTCCTCTTGTGTTCTCTGTCGGCTGAGGCCGTGCCGCCTCCTAGAATCGGTACAGCGAAATATCTTGACAGCACCAAAGAGCACCTATAGTTCGGCTTGGGAAGGGTAGTGTCAGCGCTCTCGATGAGGCTACCCCTACCCCGAAAGCGCAGCTCGGTGCAGTTTAGTCATTTCACTTTCGCGTTATACCGATTTCTATAACAGGGAGATCAGCCACATTTTTTCGTACGTTCGACACCCCTTTTAAAAATTCAAGACGTTCGATGATAAAAGGAAATTCCGTGACGCGGAGATAGCCTCCGAGAGATAGCCTCCGAGAGAGATAGCCTGACGCGGAGATGGCCTCCGAATGCACTCTGCTGTATGAGAAGTTCGAAACGAACCCAACTGATGAGTATGAAGGACGTTCCTTAGAAGATGCGTTGCATAATGTTGCGTGAGACGGGAACTAAAATAAAGGGGACATTATTCCGACATTCTGCTGTGTCTAAACGCAGGTGAAAAAAAAAAAAAAAGAAGAGATAGGAAGGAGAGACAAAGCTTATGCTCATGATCGTAGACGACGAACAGCTATTCAATTTCTTGACGCGAAATCGTCACTTAGGAACTTATCCTGTGGGTATCTGGGTGCTGCAACGTTCTCGGTCGTAAGCTTGCCTATGCGATAAAGGGAATCGCTTTTTCTGAAGCGAATACTCTGTACTCCCTAGCAAACGCAAGCATTTTCCTCTTATCAGTATATCTCGCCCCGTAGCGGGCGCCTGCGACAAATATTCCTGGGCAGGGCTTTTCACCTCCCGTTGTAGCAGCGGCGACATTTACGCTGTCGTGACAGATTGCACGTGCACGGATGAAACCTGTTGCAGCAGTGCAGATCTGCAATTGTATGCTAAAGTGCGTCTCTCGGCTCTCGTCATTAGGATCTCTTCATGAACCTAATTAGGCCTCCCTGCCGGAAAAGGTTCTCTCTCAGTGACACGCGCCCCCTTGTTTCCTCCGTCGACAGAGCCCACCCTATAGGTCTGGAAATTTCCTACCCTCGCGATCAGGTCTACATCATCGATCGTTTTCGACTCATTCGTTTAATTTGGAACCCATTCGTTACATGTCTACCATTAAATTCACACGGATGATAAACCTGCACGACCGAAATTAGTTCCGACTATAAAGATAACTTTTTTCTTGTAGAACTGTTGTTGTTATCGTGTGCGATGAATGCAACCGAATGTAATTGGTCTGCAGCTTTACGCTGTCCCGCCCCGCCAACCTTCATTTTTTTTTTACGTCTTTTCTTTTGGCCCGTTCCGCAATGTGTAGCAATAGCCGCATTTCGTGTCTGTTCATCATTAACTTCGCTGCCTTTGCCCTTTCCTTTGGGTGTCCATCTTCCACGAAAAAAAAAAAAATAAAGCACATCATATTAGCTGTATATTGCGGTACGCTTCATCCACAGACCCACCAAGTTGACAGGAATTGAGATGTTGGAGCATTCGACGAACGCCGAAACCGGGAGGGGTCCGAATATTTGACATTTCAAACAGTAATTTTGTAACTGTTAACTATTCCACTTCTATTATATTTGAGGGTCGTGTATCTTTAACTTGTTTCCCGTTCTTTCTTAATGAATTTGCTTTTCTTTTGGAATATAGGGAACAGCTGCACTTGGTAAAAATATTACCCCCCGCCCACACACACAACTCTATATACACAAACATTATACCATATACGACCTGCGTCCTTTCCGTCCGCTTTTGTTATTTATCAGTCGCGCTACAACTCCAGGGCGCGCTGTAGCATTAAGCCCAATGGTAATGTAGCGTTAGGCCACCTTAGGTGAAATTATGGACATCTGTAAGATATCTTAACAAGGCCAGTGTGTTACATGCGCAAGGAGCAGAAGGATGTCCATAATTCATGCGGAAGGCGCATACCATACCAATAAATAAATCATGCGGAAGGCGCACTACCATACGGAGCTGCCACCACGATAAAATGACGAAATAGAGGTACACGGATCACTTTATTTTATCTTGCTCCAAATTATCAAGCGACTCTCTGGAGCTCTGCGGGCCCTCATGTCCGATGTCTTCGACCGCAGAGACCTGGCTGGTTAGGGCTGGTCGAGATCCGAACACGAAGCAGCAGGCCTTCTTCACTGGCTCGTACAGGATGGCATATATCTTGGTTAGGAAGAGAAGTGCGAGCAGCACTTGAGAGGATGCGCTTATGGCGAGACAGAGCGACAGCTTGCGGTTGTTCTCGCTGCCCAGGTAGACGGCGATATAAGCGATCCATATGATCACGGTCGCGTACATCGCGAACCCTATCATCTTGGCCTCGTTGAAACTGGTCTGAACGTTTCTGGCCCAGAATGCAGAGGCCGTGCACAGGAGGATGAGGAGGAAGTTGTACGTCCACGGCAGATGAAACGCGAGGTCACTCATGTCGCAGACTAGAATGGAGCGATTGGGTGCCGGGTAGACCTGCGAAGGACAAGGGCATATGGTAAGGGCAATGACCGCTGTACAAGAATGTGCAATGTACGCTCTGCAAGCTAAAGATTTTGAAACGACCACGTGAAAATAGCTATTAACCAACTACATTCAAACTTATGTTTTTGTTACCATTGCTTAAGGAGTCAACCAACAAGATTACGAAGCAGTGTGCAGTACCAATCAATCAATCAATCAATCAATCAATCAATCAATCAATCAATCAATCAATCAATCAATCAATCAATCAATCAATCAATCAATCAATCAATACCACTCTTACAAGAACGCTCAAACTCCTGTCTTTCAACTCGCCCAGACTCCGTAACTGCAAGTATTGCTAAAGGTTGCTCAAGAACCGCTCAGAAGTATCGACAGGAATCGTAACTACGAGCGAAAGTTATATGCTGCAATTATAGGCGATTTTGCTCGTGTGAGGGAATGAACTCTGGGGATGCCCTGCAAGCGTTTCCTTATCAGTCTTGTCCTCCCATACGTAGATGAGCTTTCGAATGTGGCGATTTATATCACATACACACTAAAACACAGTTGTAAACATTTTGCAGCAATACTTTGGGTGGATATATCTTGGGACACTTCCACCTCAAACACAGCATGCCCTCATCCTCTTAAGTGCTCATTCGGGCACACGTTAATACGCGCTTTTTTTTCCCTGCGAGTCGACGCGAAGCGCAGACGCATGGGGACAGCTATAGTATACATACAGCACTCCCATGGTAGGAGAAGGAAGGAAAAGAAGACGAGAAAGTTAGCCAGTGCTGAGGCCGGCTGTCTATCCTGTGTGACCTACCATGGTAGAGTTTCCATAGTAGAATATAGCATATTCTAATGGGTTTACTTTTCTAAAATTCTAAACACACATTTGCTTACGTGCACGGTTCCAGGTCTTTGAAAGACAAGCATGGCGGCCGTGATGAAGAACTGCGCTGCAACGATGCCTCCCGCTATGGCCAACAGCGCCCCGGTGGTCACGACTCGTTCCGTGTCGACAGTGGCAGGGAAACCTCCGCTGTCAGTCGCTGCCAGGCGGCGACATAGCAGGTAGGTCTTGGCGAAGATGGCCGCGTACACCATGGCCACCCCCAGCACGGGACAGAGCCGTTCGAGTAGGCAGGACGTCACGGAAGGCTTGGAGACGACGGCGAAGGTGCCGGCCTCGCTAACCAGGACACCCGCCAGAACGACGAACGACAGCTCTCGTGACGTCGTCTTGACGATAGGCGAACGGGCGTAACGGATGAAGATGGCCGTCGTGCCGACGGTGTTCACGATTGACAGAACAGAGATGACCATGACCACTATGGAACCGGCTTCGGTCCACTGCATGTACTTCTGGGGGATCGGGTCGCAACCTGCGGCGAGAGTGCCATAAACGCGGACGTGCATGTTTGGACGGCCTGCGACATATTCTTTTCAGGCTCCGTGAAGTCTTGCGTGGACAAAGCATGACGCCACAGAACCTGAACAAACACCGTGCGGTAGAAATGAATTACGCAGGTAGCATTTAGTGTGAGTCAACAAAACGGATTTCGTTGATGGAATACCAGCACCTCACCCCCCTCATCACCACCATTCGACCCGATATTTAATACTGATTTAAATCTTCCTGCATAGAAATAAAGCACATTGCAATATGTCGCTACGTTTGAACGTTTATCACAGCGAACGGAATGTATACCTAGTGTCTGCATTCTGGCTGACGAACACGCATCGTTTTGTAAAAGGTAAGGGGATTTCATATACCTCCTGCACAGCGCAATTAGTCTACTTGATGACAAATTTCTCCTGTCGGGGACATCTCGAAAATAATGGTTATTGAGACCTGCAGTGAAAAACAACGTGCCTCATTCACTCAACGAACAACGACGCGTGGTTTCCACAGTTCGTTATGCAGTTGTGCGATGTGTTCTAAGGGAATGTAAACTGAGGTTTAAGAAACATCTTGTTCAAACACCATCTTCTGAACAGAAACTGGAAAAAAGACATGTCTCTCTTGATGTAAAATAGGACGCACAAGTCATAGCATAAAACTAAAATCAGTGAGGAATATAGAATAAAACAATATCTGATACTGAATACAGTGTACGGAGTGTGTGAGACCACTGTATTCAATTGCTTAATACCAGCATTGGCTAGCATTGGCTACTGTTGCGTAATGCTAGCTATCTGCCCTATATAACAATCTAATAATATAATACACGCGTAGTTCTACGCCTTTACCCCACGCTCAAAAATTCTTCACACACTACAACTCTCCTCCTTAGAAAATTTCGGCCCAAGATATTTTGACGTCTAGCCGCATCACGCAAACAGCGTACATGGCCTGTTTCCAGTCATACTGGCTTTTAAATGAGATTTAAGTCTTTAAAGGAGGCTTGTAGAGTTCCCACGATATTTCTATATTCTGGGCAGGGCGTGTTAATCTATATATAAGAGATGAATGGCTGCACACATGATTTCTTGCAAGTTTTTGAAACTTCAATGCACAGTAGTCTGTTTTTAAACGAAATTTAGGACGCTGCGATGTCGCTAGGTCTAACCTAACAGCTTCCCGTGCAGTCTGTACATACTTCGCATCGAACGAAACTGGCGAATCGATCAATCCAATTCACCTGCGTCAACCACTCACAATGGCCTGGCGGTTCAATAAGGCTTACGTACCGTCCATGTTCTCATTCGGCCACGTTCCTTGCTTGCATTTCGCGCACAGGTAATCGCCCTCCACGTACTGGTTCTCGGCGCACTGGACACATTTCCAACAGCACGGATTGGTGATGGACTGGTGAACCTGCACAAAAGGTAGGCCAAGTTGTGCCACTTTATACTCTCTTTCACCTTCGAAAACAGGCTAAAGCAGCTGCTGGAGGCACCGGGTAGAGAACAGTCAGTTGGAAAACGCTTATGCTTCGCCTTTAAGAAGGGGAACACTATATAGCGCCACCGGGCCTCGTTCGTACCGCGTCCTTGTAACGGCATTGTGTTTTCTCGCAAATTGAAATTAGACAGACTTTAATTAGAGAAGTGCAATTTTATTCACTCGTGCACCAGCGCCGCGACAGAGTCCTCGCTTGGTAGGGCACTTCACGAAACGGCTGTAGCTTTAGACAATTATTTGCATCATCGACGCCTACGTCGACACCAATGCCGTATTTTTTGCGAGACGAGTTCCTTAAAGCGATGGCGAATTTAGCGTTCACCTCATTGTTCATTCACGATTAGGAAATCGGAGTAATGATGGGATCAGTCTGCTCTCTCAGGTGTGTTATAACTTCGTCGTGCATTTGGTACGATGAAGGAGGCTGACTTCGAATATTTCATCTCGTTTTGCTGGTGCTTCTGTCCTGAAAGATGGAGGTTTCTGGACTGCATAAGACAGAAAGGGTTCCTCCACGTATTTGTCGAGCGGATAGCATGAATGAAAGAAAGCTTAGGAAGAGGCCCTCGCTATCGGGGCGCCATAACAACAAGTGTGCCGGAACTCACGTGCTTTCGCAGAAGCTGCTGGGAACCCGTGGTCATACCGCCATCTCACGCGGTTCTTCTGTACAAGAACCACATGTGCTACGCGGGCATGCGTGAAGCAGCTGTAGGATGAACAACTGGAGAGGGCGAACCCTCAAGTACGGCTTCAAAAATGTGACGTAACGGCCTTTCCTGGATGTTTTTTTCTTGTCATTATGGGCAGATAGTGTTATCAGAAGGACGGTCACTAGGGGACATGGAAGTGTTTTCGATGCAAACTTTTCTGCGAACGGTGTTGTTGGAAATCGTGCGCGCGCGGTGACAGGCGTAATTAGGGCGTAATTAGGGACAGACGGTGAGCTATGCTGCACGGAATGAGTTTAGGTATAACCGACTGCCTGTCCCGCTGCACTGCCTCCGCCATAAAATGCACATATCTCGACACAAATGTTTGGGCAGGATTTACTGTGTGAAGACAACAGCCACAATGATTTTCTTCACGACATATAACAAAGGGCAGTTCAAGCCACATTGTTACCTCAATAATAAATGGTAAAGCGCGGACACGAACGCTGTATTTAAGCGTTTCTGTTATTATTTGCAGTTGGTAGTCTCAAAAACACTTTCTATGACATTACCTGTAGCGACTTTTCAATATAGCGCCGTGAACAAGACGCAGATCACTTATACTGAGTAGTACTGGCTACATTTTCCCACATATTTCAGCGGACAGTATTACTTCGCCCACATATCATGTGAAATCGGCCAAATGATTGAAGTCGATTATGATGAAGGCATTATATTGAAACAGGAGAATTAGTGGACTTAGGCCGGAGTAATTCCGATAGTAGCTATCACTCTGCCCTTACGTACGTAACACTTAGCAGAGCCTAAGTCGTTTTTACAGAGGCGCTTAACTCGAGTGCGAAGTTCTGCCTCTTTATACTAAATGCCGGTGTTGCTGTACAAGTTTCAGATGTAAGACAGCGAGCGTCTATAGCCTATTTACTAGGCCAGATGAAAATATCCCTGCTAAAATTAGCGAGTGTGTTCGCACCCGTAGCGATTCCAGGGGTTTTTAATTCAGCAAGAATAACTCAACGAACACCGCAAAAATAACCTCCTACGTTAGTCAAGAAGCGTATTCTAGCCCTAACTAGGCATGTAGCCAGGGGGGTACTTACCCTGTCTACAGGCCAACCCCCCTCCCTTTGAAGAACATTCCTGGCTACGGGTCTGTCATTAACATATACACACGATAATATGGTTAGAAAGGCTCAACCTCACTCAAACGGAGAGTTAACAGAGGTGAAGGGTCCCTCTGTAGGCTACACCAGTGCAACTACCACGCAAACGGAGGTCCTTCGCTGCGACAGCTCACGAAGTGGCAAGAACGAGCCTAAAAAAAAAGACGAACCCCCATGGGTCTGTCGACCTTACAAACAACGCACCCGCGTGTCCTTCATAGATTGTACCACGGCGACTCCAATCGAACGAAGACTGCATACTGTATGCGTACCACTGAGGCGGATCAGGTACATTGCGATTGAAGTGACTTTCCGCTCCATACCTATGAATGCAATTGAGGATTTCAGCCGAAGCTCCCTGTAACTTTCAGGTCTACTCGCCAGGTATAGCTCATGCATTGACAGGACGTATAAATGAAGCGTTTCCTTCCTGTTCTGCTAGTCTGTCATCCGTGCGGATTTTCTGACCGCTGTGCCCGCATCCTTGATATGGAAGGCGAGTCGATTCTGTTGGTTCCTGGAGGCAAAATACGTGCGACGTGTTTACTACTGTGGCCTCAGCTCCCTGGCTTCAGAGCCTCTGGCTAGCTAAGGCCTCCATAGACGACACCGGGCGCAAGAGCCATCTGAAGAACCACTACTAGTCGGATGGTAACTTACTGGCCCCATGCTAACTGCCGCTTTTCTGGCTGCCGCTCCAGGCGCTCCGGCCCCCGTCTGGCCGTGCGTGGCACAGGCGTTGAGCTGGTGATGAGGGTGACGTTGGTATCGCCACAGCACAGCATTGCAGTCGGCTTCGCCATAGTACTTAAGGCTACTGTTAGTGGTCTTATAATGCCGCAGTGATCGGTTAAGGTCTCGGAATTCGTTTACTACAAAAAAAGCCGGGGCAGTGGCTCTCATGACGGGTCACCAACACACCTCTAAGACTTATTGACTTTGAGGTAATGTATAACACCGAGTGGTTCGTCACATATCAAACTAAGCGTGGCAGAAAATACTTGTGACTGCGCGCATGTGAAGTCGGGATGTCATACCTTGACATGCCCAATGGGGCACGGTCTTCCACATTCAGACGTGGGTATTTCTGTGCTGCCCTGCGAATTCCATTCTGGCGTCTTGAACAGCGTGAGCTGGTGGTCGGACCAGGTACCCACGGTAACAATACCGTATTTGCCGTCCTTGGTCTTGGCGAAATTAACCACGTCGTACCTAAATGAAAAGAAGAGGGGCAAATGGAGCCAAGAAATGCGGCTGGTTCTGGCTACTTAAACAGCCAGGTTCTCTCGGCGCCCCGCATTTTTTAGTTGTATAATAAAGATTTCCTAATTAATATGGTTGGAATGATGAGCAACAGTGTGGTCGACGGGGCTGCCTGACAAACCACGGTTAGCGGCAAATTCGGCGGTTTCTTTTGGAACGCGCAGAATTCGAGCGTCCTGAATAGACCCGGCTGGATCTGTCAAAAAAGGTGCACCACATATCTCAGGCGCTCACGCCTTTGCCTTGGGAGTAAAATTGGTTTCTGGTGAAGTTCTGCTCCTGTGACTCCTGTATGTTGTGTTGTTGCCGCCTTGCTCAGCGGTCGCGACATTAGCGGTAATGTTCCTCGGTACCTACGCGCCTCGTTTACATGCATAAGAAAAAAATTACTCTTCCGGTAGCTCTGCCGAGTTCCTGAACTCTCGGCTCGTGTATGTGCACTCTGTCGCGATCGGATTAAGAGAGAGCACCTCATCGTTGCAATTTGAGTAAGGGCGTGGCGGTGACCCATACCTACCCGCCGAATAGAGAAGTGCTTCTGCCGGCCTCATTAACGCAAAGCTTGTAGTAACATGCGAATATGCTGGAACACTTGCTAGTCATCTGGAGCGCGTCGCGCTACAGGGTCGCATTCATGTAAACGCGCCTATCAATGCGATGTATGATTTTGTGAAGCATTAAATGACTTCAGACAAAAAACGAGATGGCTTGCTGTACGAATCACATCAACAGACGGGCCACGCAAAATGATTCGCATATGGACCGTTTCGTACGCGTTTCACTCGCCGAAGTACAGTTAAGACGAAACCGCGCCCGTGGGTTAGCTGTTCAGAACTTAAGCACTGAATGTCGAAGAGTGGTGTCGACGACACGTACCAAGGAGTCGTGCTGCGCGTCTTGTTGAGCTCAGGTATGCTTTGCTGGTAAACCGAGGACGCATCTAAGAGGTAATCGAAAAATTGGTCGCCGTTGACGTGTATGCGCCGATAGCAGTCCCTGTTAGCGCTTGTTTGGCAGTGGTCTTGCAGCATGTTGTGCAGTGCCCGGGCGATGAGGTAGATGGCGCTTTTGACCCCATAGATTTGCGGGTCTTGCTCGTAGCCGTCACTGAGTGACTCTTTCCCTGCGAAAAACGGCTGCTGCAATATCGTCATCTGTTAATGAGGGACATTACATTTTCGTATCGTAATAACGGGCGGGGGGATTTTGCACTGCTGTCTTCAATTGCACATTCGTATCAATAACTAGGAAGGATTCATAAAATGCCGTGCACGAGCTAAGTGGAGTCAAGTGTGAAGTATGCGTGTAATATTGCAGTATAGGTAGACGGTTTGCGTGTGGCATAAAAGCTGCCTGCAGGTTGGCATGCTAAACATTGTCTCAATCTGATTCAGTTGCTTCCAGCTTGTCGCGGGCGAGAGCTAAGGCGGATATGCGACGTCGTATGGCACCATATCACGGGTGCATGTGATATGCATGAGTACGGTACGTGTGACAGAAAACCTATCTATTCAATCCAGAGTTCAATAACTTTGCTACTTCCTTCTTGCTTTTGAATTAACAGATAACTGGGAGTCAAAAGTATCCATCAGGTTTCTGATGTGGTTCAGCCTCAGCATCACTTGTTTTGTCTTTCTCGTACGTTAATATGTGCAGAATCTGGACGACTCGCCACAGTTTGTCATTCAGTAGTAAGATTGGTTGAGTAGTTTACCACACGGTACGCGTTACTCCATGGTGACAAATAGTCTGTGGCAATGTTACTTCATAGGTATGCAAATAAAGGATGTTGCCCTTACCTGTACACTTTCGCTCGTACTTGTCAGCATTTCCATCTTCGCGGCCAAGCGAACAGTGGAACCGCGCTTCCCAGAACTCGGGAAACCACGGATTTCGGACGTTGTTGCTAGGGTTGAGGCTCGTGTAGTAGGCCTTAAACTCGTCGTCAGGCTCGACGTGGTTGCGGAAGGCCAGCATACCGGCAGCTTGCTCTTCGAGACCGGTCAGGAGTTGCTTGTCTGCCATCCACGATTCGCTGTGAGCATGTGATTGCCTATCTTGCGGTTCACATATCGACGCGATTTTGATGAAGTGGCAGGTAGCATCGAAATACAGCAGGCTAAGTTATAAGGCATTACAGTCGCTCAGGTGTGTGATACCTTGTATCCTGTGCAATAGCTCATCTTAACACGACAAGAGAAGGAAGAATAAGACAACTCAGCGCTGACTGCCAACTGATAACTTAGACAAAATCACACATGTATACTAGCTATAAAAGGAGAGAAAGCTGAGCGAGTTGGTAAGGGTCCAAAGTGATGATTGATGATGATGATGATTGTGGTTCGCTTAGGAAAGGACGCTAATTTCTGCCGCCCATGTAGGGAGCACGGCTAAGCGTCCGTGGGGGTGGGAAAGGGACTGAAAGATATAGAAAGGAGAGGCCGTTGTGGAGGGCTCCGGAAATTTTGACCATCTGGGGTTCTTTAACGTGCACTGACAACGCACAGTACACGGGCCTCTGGCATTTTCGCCTCCATCGAAAATGCGACCGCCGCGGCCGGTATCGAGCCCGCGTATTTTCGGTGGCAGCCGAGCACCGTAACCACTACACCACCGCGGGGGACAAAGTGAAAAGAACAGGCGTTCAAAACACGGTCACAAGGGGAAAGAAGGGGACAGCACGAACGCCTACTATCAACTGAAGCAGAGCACTCAGGCGAAAAAAGAAATGACACACACAACTTATCTGCGCATGCCCAGGAGTGGTGGCGCCACCTGCCAATCGAGTACACGTGCCGGCCTACGCATGAGGTAACTTAAGACACTCTATCTCTTCTCTGTTCAAGCTAATCGACGGCTGACTCACGCACGCGCTTCCACTATTATTGATATGCCAGGCCTCAGCCATTAAACGCGTTTCTTCCTTCTTATGCCCGTACAGAATCGCTGTTGTTGTTGTTTGTTTTGTGGGGTTTTACGTCCCAAAACCAGTTCTGATTATGAGAGACGCCGTATTGGAGGGCTCCGGAAATTTCGACCACCTGGGGTTCTTTAACGTGCACTGACATCGCACAGCACACGGGCCTCCCGTACAGAATCGTGCATTTGTCTAACTTCGGCATGCAGGCCCCGCAACGGTGGTCTAGTGGTTATGGTACTCGGCTGCTGATCCGAGGGTCGCGGGATCGAATCCCGGCCGCGGCGGCTGCATTTCGATGGAGGCGAAATGTTAAAGCCCGTGTGCTATGCGATGTCAGTGCACGTTAAAGAACCCCAGGTGGTCGAAATTTGCGGAGCCCTCCACTACGGCGTCTCTCATAATCAGAACTGGTTTTGGGACGTTAAACCCTACAAAAGCAAAACTTCGGCATGCAGCTACAGTCGCGGCAGTGCAACGACAGATTGGACGGCGTTCCATCTGATAAAGATCGTTCGTCTATGTTAGATTAATCTTTGATTTATAAGGCGCCCTGTCTGCCATACGTAGAAACGTCCGCAGCTGAATGGAATCTTATAAACTACGCCCATGTGACAGTCAATAAAATTATTGTTGGCATTGTGCTTGACTTCACAAATATTTATTTCCTTTTTACCTTGCACCTGCTCAGTTTTCCTATGGACGGCAGCACAAATCCTACCCTAACTTATTGGGAGCCGTAAAAACAACGTTAAACCCGTATCTACTTCCCATTTTCTTAAGCCTGTGCGAAACGGAGTGTCAAACCTAGGGGTTTGACACTTCGTTTATGGTAGGGCAGGGTCAAACCCATAGGTTAGGGTAGGGTCAGACCCCTAGGTTTGACAGTCAGCATTTTGGGCTGGGGAAAGAACAAGACGGCTAGAGAAATTTCGGAAGCTTTCCACATTGTTGAAAGTGAAGACACGCGTGTAAGTGCCGCATCATTAAGCCTCGGCAGGAAGGAATTATGTTTTCTCTAGGTCTGCCGTTCCAGGTATGTACGTCTTAGATGACGTGTTTGTGGCACGATATCTGGATGTGCTTTTGTAACGCAGCATATCTATTTTTGTTCTTGTGAATTACTCTCGCGCAGACGCAGGCGATAGGAAAGGCTTTATATGTCGGTTTTTCGAAATAAAATTTCAGTTCATAGTCCTGCTTCGTCCTGTGCGCCTTCTACTTCTGTGTCCGTGTGTCTTTAGCTGTTCTTTTTCAAGATCACTATGATGTATAGCATTATTAATATCACTGTCATGGCGCAATGGGCTGAGTGTAGGTAGGAGGTCGAGGGTAGTACCGCAACATCACACCGGCTTTGGAGCGAAACCGGTCCTTCGATTATTCGATTCGCCAGTTATTCGAATAGGAAAACCGGATAACCGTTTATTCAGTTGTTTATTCAGTTTTCACTATCCTGATATTCGGATATTCGAATAACCGGATATTATATTGCAGTACCAGCGCCGAAACTGGCGCTTTCTCTCTTTTTAATTCATGTATTTCTAGTCATCTTTGCAAGAGCTCGTCCAAACATGATGTTCCCCTCATTATTGTCCTTAAGTTTTGTGTTTCTCAATTTGCCTTCATTATAACTCTATTTCTGATAACCTTACTCCTCAATTCACTCTGTACCAGACTTCCGCTGCGTGGTACAACGCGACTTACAACGTGTGAAGAATGCAGTAATCGATTACAGCCTTATAAATGTTTAGCGGAACTACATGTAGTGGTAATTCATTTCCTGCTATTCGCGTCCCTAATTTTGCTCACACTGCACGAATACACTAAAGGGGAGCTCACCTAGCTACGTCATGACGTCCTCCTTGAATTAACTATTAGGGACATCAAATATTCAAGCCACAAATTCGAATATCCGGATAACCGATTACGAAACCATATATCCTAGATATCCGTTTTCTGAAAGCTGAATAACCAGCTGACTGGTTTTCGAGACCAGATGTACTTCCTTCCAGTTAAACAGGATAGCCGGTTTAACATATATTTGCAAGCACTAGTAGAGGGCAAGTGCGAGTTCGTTTTTCTCTTACGCGCAACCCGAGAGTTTCCTTTACCTTTCTTTCTTTCTTTCTTTCTTTCTTTCTTTCTTTCTTTCTTGTCCTTCGCATAATCACTGCCATGTAGCAAGCAGTGTGGGAAGGAGGTCAAGATCAAGAAGGAGTCTGCTTTTCCCATCTGCATGACAACCCCGCTGTTAACTGCCAATGCCACTCCGTACGGTTTAACTTCGATCTTAAATAGCTCTGCTGTTAAAACATCTTGCTCAAGCATAGTGTTCGCTGTCCTTCGAAAAAAAAAATGTTGCTTGTTAGGAACGCCTCTGCTTTAGTGCAAAACAATTTGTCGTCAAATAGACAATACTTCCACAGGCACAAGTTGCCGTCTTGGACAGACAGACAGACAGACAGACAGACAGACAGACAGACAGACAGACAGACAGACAGACAGACAGACAGACAAGCGGGAGGGCACGGGGGCGGACAGACGGAACCAAGCATTACAATTCGCAGAGCACTCCCACCCTGCTCACCTTACGACGAGCGTGAAGCGTCCCGTGGCGTTCATGTCTCGAACGACGGCGAGCAGCCTGACGATGGTGACGGAGGTGCAGAAGCACACAATGACCCGGTTACTCGCGTCATTCTGTAGGTTGGTGATGGCCTCGTTGTATTCCGCGTTGCTCGCGCCTGGGCTCAGCGCCAAAAATTGAGCGATGCAAACGCCCCGGCCCTTGGACACGGTCATGAACTCAGACAAGGCGGCCTCGTTTGCGACATCTGTGTCCGAACATGAAGGCAAGTGGGGAATTGCAAGTTTATCTTTCAATTGCTATATATCTGACCTTTGTCATCGATGCCATATTAATGTGCCAAACTTGCCCACTTTCACGTTATCATCAAATAAGCATATGGTTATTGTTCCCTTTTTTTCTCGCTCCCAGGTCATTTGCGGATGAAGGAATAATAATAATAATAATAATAATAATAATAATAATAATAATAATAATAATAATAATAATAATAATAATAATAATAATAATGCTAGACTACATGCGATTCGTTAACGTGCAACTAAACCTAAGCACTGCGTTTCTCTTTCATCGCGACGCGGCTACGGGGGGACCGAGAACAGCAACAGCGCCCTGGACCTCAGCAGTGGAACCAGCTAACCAGCTTTAACAGGGCGTTGCATTGATAGGACATTGTCGCATCAGAGGAGGCTAGGAATTTTCACCGCTCGTGAAGACCGTCGATAGGTAGGTCCAGTTGAAGTAGGTCACCAGGTCGGCCATGGCTCTCGCCTGCGTAGACTCATTCGAGGGCGCCACACTGACGTAGTACCCCATCAGCAAGCTCATGTCGGGCCGCTGTCCGTCGAACTCGTACCCGACCATGGGGATCTTGAAGAGGCTCATAAGGCTGTGCACGTCGTTGGCGCCGCCTTCGAGCAGCGGGCCGACGATGGCGACCAGGTTCCTCACCGGGCCGGCGTCTTCGCACCGTGCGGCGCGCACGGCGTCCGCATCGGGTGGCGGCCGGTGGTACGGGTAAGGTTCCTCGCGGTACTCCACCTTGGACCATGCCGATCGCCGGATCATCTGCGATACCTGTTCGAGCGCTATGGCCGCATACTGGCAGCTGTCGCGAATCTGGATGCCGAGCGTCGAGTTGGGCAGCAGGTCCGGCCGCGAGTTGACGTCGTCCACGGTCTGGTAAGCAATAAAGAGGACGGTGGCTGATGTAAGAGTTCGAGAGGTGGTACAGGTAGTTGAACAATAACGCAAAAGCGAACTAGTGAGAGTTTTATTTCCGTATGAAAAGCGGGACGCTGATCATAGCAGTTCCGGGTAAATACACTATAACCGTGCAGCCAGCGCCGAAAGTGGTAGAGTTTGGGACCTATGAGTAGAATTGCGGCAGTAATGTTTATCCCTTACTGACAAGTTTTATTTGCTTCCGATTTTTTGTGTCGCATTACTAAAGGACAATGTCCAGAAATATGGGCATATGTTGTTTGAATGTTCTGTTGGCACATAAGTTGTTTGAATGAAGTGTCCACTCTCTGAGCACTAAATATTCCCCCGTTCATATATGTGTTTTTCACACGCTGATACAGAAATGCGCCTTATGTGCCTATAGAAGCACCAATATTCGCCTGATATAGGTCCCCCTCACTTACAGGTTCCGAAATCAATTGAAGTAAACAACTAAACACTATGCGGTATAGTACGGAAATCGAGAATTAAGGCAAACACACCGGGACCTAACGACACATGTAATCTTGAAAACGAAGGTAAATGAATTCAGAGTAGGCAATACGGTCTTTATAAAATCGTCTCCAAAAGGTTAGTACCACACACTGCGCCACATAATGCATCAGCTGCAACATGCTACGGTGACCCTCGTTATAAAAAGCACTGGTATCCGAAATTATTGTTTATAACGAACTAAAAGATAATTCGGCAGAACCGGGGCCCCAATCGTGCTTGCGCCAATTGGCAACTTGGGGGGCTCGGGTTCAATTCCTCCCACTTTACCGCATGGTAGGTTGCCCTCTGTCATTACAACAGGTTTGTCTCTGTGTGTCTTTACGTGCTATGCCTACATTTAAATAGCAAGCTACAACGAAAGTTATGTTTATCTTCTTTCTTGTTTAAGCCACACAAAGTTGGTAATCGTGACATTTTCGATGTCTAGTTTCGTTGGTCTTTGGCTGATGTAGGCCGCTATCACCTGTAACGCATACCCGTATGCACTGTGCCGAGTGCTAAATGTATGGGCCGCATGTGATCGTATCATGGTTAATCTGGACGTACACGACAAGATCATGTTAGTGACGTCAAGCTCAGTCATTCATGCAGGTGATATATTCAGACGCTACCATCCCCATTTTTGTAGATATTAAGCGAACGAGACGACGAGGAGAAAGCCGAGACATAGGCGGCTAGATAGATATGTAGATATATATGGTCAAGGTTGCTCAAGTTCACCAAGAAATTCTAAGCATTAGAAAATTCCTGATGTCTTTGTTGCAAGACTTGAAGACGAAGGCCTTCCACACGTCTGGTGGAGAGCGAGCGCATAATGCCTCCCGCTCGCTCGGAAAGCGGTCGCGTGCTTTTTCTTTTTACAACAAAACTGTCTTTGTGGGCCGCGTGTCGTTTTCAGCGTAGTGGTAGCTGACCGCAGGAGTTCCCGTTGCTGAACCGGCACGTCACGTGATCTCGCTCTGACCAACCAGGCGTAAGCACGCGTTTCAAATCCAGCAGCAGTCCTCCCTTACGTTTCTTTTTTTCTACCAAAGGAAGATGAAAAGAAAGAAAAAAAAAAAGAAATTGTGGGAGCCACCGGTGGTCGAACCAGCGCCCCCTTCCCGCCGCGGTGGCCTAGTGGCTAATGACACTTGACTGCTGATCCGAAGGTCGATCCGCCGCGGTGGTGTAGTGGTTACGGTACTCGACTGCCACCCAAAATAAGCGGGTTCGATCCCGGCCGCGGCGGTCGCATTTTCGATGGAGGCGAAAATGCCAGAGGCCCGTGTACTGTGCGTTGTCAGTGCACGTTAAAGAACCCCAGGTGGTCAAAATTTCCGGAGCCCTCCACTACGGCGTTTCTCTCCTCTATCTCTCTCACTGCTATCCCCCTACCCCCACGGAGGCTTAGCCGTGCTCCCTACATGGGCTGCAGAAATTAGCGTCCTTTCCTAACCGAACCACAATCAGCATCATCGTCATCATCATTATCATCATAATCATCCGAAGGCCATGGAATCGAGTCCCGGTTGCGGCGGCCGTATTTCGATGGAGGCGAAATGTTAAGAGGCCCATGAACTGTGCGATGTCAATGCTCGTGAAAGAATCCCCAGGAGGTCGAAATTTCAGGACCCCTACACTACTATGCCTCTCACAATCGTATCGTGGTTTTGGAACGTAAAACCCGACAAATTATTATTGTTTTACTAAGGCGTCCGCGCTCCGAAGTGTTTTAACCACAAGGCTCCACGCTTGCGAGATTTGACCGTGTGTGAACCATGTGGGAACCGCCAAGTGGGTTGTATTTTCTAGCAACGAATAAGATGAATCGAGAAACGCAGAAACATGGAAAGAACAGAAAGCAAGAAAAAAAATTTATTGTCGGTGCTGGAGTTCGAACTACTGCCGCTCGCCCTTCTATGACAAGTGTCTTATCCACTACGTTAGACACGCACGCTCGTAACTTAAGAAACAAACGAAATACTTTAGTGAAAGGGGTCAGCTTTGCTGTCCGACGGATTCCGCGGCGTGAAACTGTTGTTACTTTTTAAAGTTTTGAAGCCACTCGCAGACATCCACCGGTTTTTGAAAGTCCACCTCTCACTGCGAAATAACAAAAGAAGAGAATGGGTAAAGGACTCGTTTATTTGTTAGAAACAATGTAACGAAGTCAACAGACAATGAAGCCAAGGAAGGCGTAGCAGATATCATTTTAGTTTTTAAGTGTATTACAGTAATTGTGGAATAAATGCAAAGGAATGAAAGTGGACAAATATACATCTACCTTCGGTGTGAACTGAACCTACGACCTCCGGATAACGCGCCCGAAGGCGGGGCTCACTGTGACACTTAAGGCTATTGTTTTGATAAACCGCACTCCCGTTTTGAGAGATAAATGACGCGTACGCCGTCATTCTATCTTTAGCACACGAACGACGTGTGTTGTCAAGTTCTCGAGTTCTCTTAGAAGAGGTACCATGCCATGTAGAGAGTGGCATTCATGGATGAATGCCACTCTTTACACTCTTAAGACAGTGATATTCTTAAACTCTTGTATGTGTTGTACCCGATCACAAGCGTACTTGGCACACTTTAAGCAACGCAGCATCCCCATCCCTATTTTTCACGATGATCTTCTTTAGTCCTTCTACCAAGTACTCCTCCATAGTACTTGGTAGGTCAGGATTCACTAGCCCAAGGCGCCTTTACCGCAAATGAAATATGCCAATTTCTCTCTCTATCTTTGCTTTCCCTGAACTCTTTCAGCTGCCTGTCAATTGTAAACACTATCGGTCACCTGCAAAGCCGCCTCAAATCGTTGGATGCCCGGAAGTTCCCAGATTCTGCCGCAGCTTCTGGATGCGTTTTCGTTCGTGTACGGAGGCCTGTGGATGGGAAACAGCGCTCCAATGAGGAAGTCCTCCTGCTCGGCCGCCTTGTAGTAGTAACGCACTGACAGACAGCGCTCCGCTGTAATCAGCGTGACGAAGAAAAACGGCAACATTGCGGTCCTGGCTGTGCGTCACCTGAAGAATGGGACAAAAGAAATTTAAATGTTCTACGAGTAGTCATTTGGAGGACAAGACGAAGTTAAATGCATGTAGTTGGTTAAGGAGTCGTGCAGCATCCTTCCAGCTGGTCCAAGGCCATACAGAAACACGATGAGAAGCGAAAGTTTATGAAGTGCACGCTTAAAAATAAGAAAAAAAAAACTGGAAGCGACAATGGGGCGATGGGCTTCTGTGTTCCTCAAGGATGGGAGAAATGTTACTAGGTTCACTGGATATCGTATGATCGAACGCTGTGGGAATGAAGAAAATTATTACAGGTATAACTGCATGTTAAGCAATCTCTCTCTCTCTCTCTCTCTCTCTCTCTCTTTTTTTTTTTTTTTACTGGAAGCATAAACCTTCGGTAGGTGCTGCAAATAAGGTTTCCAACAAGCAGGCGGCACAGTTGACTCATCATTAAAGGCTAGGTGCGGCAATTTTTTGAGAATGTCGACGTAATGGTGATTCTACGTTCCTGAGGCTGATTCTACGTTCCTACGTTCCTGAGGCGTTCCCATTGCGCCACCGCACCGGTGGCGCAATGGTAGAGCGTCCGCTTCCGACGCGGTAGGTACCGGGTTCAAATCCCAGTGCCGGCCGGGCACCCACCGGTTTAAAAACGGGTAGAGGAGTACACACCTGGCGCTCGGTTTACGTGTACTTATCTCGAAAGGTGGCCCCATAAGGACGTGGCAGGTCCCCTGGGCACACCTTACCCACCACGGCCTTGGTGAAATAGTTGAGCGTCCGCCTTGCTGTGGTAGGCAGAGAGGCATCCGCCACTGCCGCCGGGTACCTACCGGTAAAATAGGGACAAGCGCGCTTCCGCCTGGTGCTCGGCTGTTGGAAGGTACTGTACGCTTGGGAGGTCACCCACCCTTGTGGGAAATGGGCGGCATGGGACCGCCCAACCTTAAATTAAGGTCACTCTTTTTTTTTTTTTCACTTTTCATCATATAAATCCTTAACAAATGCGAAAATAATTTTTCATTATTAGGAAAGAGTGAAACCAATACGAATATCTAACCCCGCAGTGAAGTCAAATCAGTCAATCCACCTTTCATGGTGCGACATGGCGTTCCCCTGGCGACGATGTCGCGAAGGTTGGTCGGCGCGCCCTGATCTCGTGTGCCATGGTACGGTACCGCTGCGCTTCGGTCGCTTTGCCGATGATGACGTCAACACACGGGGCGGCCAACAATTGTAGGAAGCCAGGTGGGCGGTTTGAGGTAATCAGTAAGAATGGACCTGTAAGCAATCTGCTCGTCTCTCGAGCCTGCAACCTCGCACAAATGACGGAAGTGTGTTAAGAAACGCACCTAGCGAATTTCATGGAGATCAATTAGCCTCAAGAAATCGCCGGAGTTGGCCTTAAGTCCGTTGTAACGGTGGCTGTTTGAATTTTCACCCCAATACATTAATCATTCCGGGCTTACGTAAAATCTGTACACTTAAGGAAAAGCCGACACGTTCATGCAGTATTCACATGAAATAATACCGTAACATAAACATAAGGGACCCTGAATAACACCCTACAGGTAGCAATTATGCATACAGGAAAAGGTATAACGCAAGTACTCACACAGCACATGGAATCGCAAGCCTCCAATCGTGGGCAGATGAAAGGACGCCAGCATTCACCGCGTTCAGTTCGTCTTGTAGGCCACCGAATCCTGGACACGGTATGCGCAACGCCACCGTAAAGCCGCACTGTCACTGCTTCATGCTCAGGTCGTCATACCAGCTACAGGGCCTCCGTTTCAGATCACACCAGCTCGGCAGCACAACCACAGATTCATGACGTGCGGTTGTGTTGGGTGGTAAAGGTACGATAGGAGTGATAGTACAGTTGCCTTTATGTTGCCCTTGGGGTCGTTCCGCTTTACCGAACACCGATCGCGATAAATATGCAGGTTCGCACGGAAGGCGAGTGTGCTCAGTAGGCCTCGACAATGCTTTTCCCGTTGCTGGCCTGCCTCTGCCACGGGTCACGTACGGGCGATGCGCATAAAGAGCAAGCGCGAGGCGTGCTGCTGCATATACATCACACTGACGCATGCACCGCCGTGACGACTTATTCGGTATATCGTTTTATTAAATAGCAACAGCGATTCCATCATCCTCAGCAACTGCGCCAGAGCTCAGGATGATACAGTTTGCGGGCAGCACAACCAACGCACGGAATGGATAAGTTCACTTTATCCGAAATTTGCAAGGCCCTGGTAGACAGGTTGCATGTCTCGAGCATGCGCCCTGCAATTGGTCAGCTGACTGCTCTGATAACGGGTCCATTGCCGTGATTCAGAGAAAAACGGCTCTTATGAACACCTCGAGAGCCTGTGCCGTCTTCACCAGTTAAAATGACATCAGTACAAGAACTTCAGCAAGGTTTCCGCATCAAATACGTCCGGGTGTGCGTTGCATGCCACCTCATTACAGTTTGCTTGTTTCCCTTTGCAGTGTGATGCTTTATAGACCACAGAGCAACCTATATATATGACCTTCATAGCCAAAATGTTTGTCCTCCCATGGGCATCGTTTACTCTAGGAAGTCGAAGCCAATCCACCATATGCATCTGTATAGTGACGTATGGCCGATGTCACTTTATGGACGTAGACGGTCGAATGGGAGAAGGCGGAGAGTTCGACCGCTCTCTTGCCCATTGAGTCAATTAGCCGAATGGACTTCCCGACCAACAGGTTTGAGGGAGCTATTTCTTTAATGATCCACGGTTTACTGCCGTGGTAATCCAGTATGTGCATAACGAATATTAACGGCCTTTTTATCTAGTCCCTACAGGATTGTGCGCTACGTGTGTGCGCAATAATTAACAGTCCTTACGGCGAAATTGGGCGGTGAAATAAGGAAGGTTTTGTAATGTTTAGGCTTGTTATAGCTTTATCACATGTAAATGATGAATGCTACGTACATGCCCCGTTCGTGGCCCGCATATAAACAGTATATTTTTTCAGGTATCGCACCACGAAGAGTAAAATATCTCAAATAAGGACCGCTTCTGGGCTTGGTTGGTGCGGTGCACCGCAGTAGCAACCAAATGATCTAAGTTCGTAAGATCCAAGCGTTCTTAATACAAATGGAATGAAGGTCGTCTCACTTTTACTTCGGAGGTCGGGAATGTCTGCGGATCCATAGAAAATACAACACTCAGTTGCCTGCGCAAGGAAAGACCTCCTCGCATCAATATTGAAACAATTTCTTGAATACAGAAATGCTGTACGGCGTTCCTGTTTAAGAACAGCATAAATATATTTGCAGTGTTTGTTAAAAAGGTAAGAAAATCAGTATCGAGCGTGTTACATAGCTTAAATTCTGTGTACGATCTCAGAGGGCAACGTAACGTGTGCCACGAGCTTAAAACTCATTGAATAGCGTCGATAGCCTATTCAGGTCAGTTAACAACGTTACGAACTACGAGAACTTAAAGTCGGCGCTGTAAACTCATCGAGGAAATAAGAATTACAGTAACGCTCCTTGAGTTAATGAAATAAAGATCCAGACATATTAGGTCCCACTAATGGACGGGAAAATTCATTGCCGCCATCCCTATATTGATTCCGCCCGACATGCGTTAACTAAAATAGAATCCGGGAGAGGCATCGTGGGGAGATAACTAAATACGGGCGATGAATCTGCAAACACGCAATAAACCTTGGACAGCCCATAGATCGTTCTAGCGAATGCCCTGTTCGCTTCGCTTCACTGGTAAGCATAACAATCTTGCAGCTGTGTAGTCTACGCCAAAGACATCCACATCCGGAAGTCCGCTTCCGCTCTCCCTCTATATATAGAGCCTCATTTACTGCGCAGTGGCATGGCATGGACGTTAATATTTATGGGGCGCATCGGCTACTACTGGCTAACGCTGCGTCGTGGGTACAGAGTTATTAGCAAGACCCCAGCAAGCTAACAAAGAAGACGGCTCGAACGAGCCCCTACCAAATGTGCGTTTTATCGGCAGTGCCGAGAACACTAAACAGTGCAGGAAACTCGCACCGCGTGCTTGCTTCGTGCAGTGCGAAAGCTGGGGTACCTATGAAGTGGACTTTCTAGCAACACGTGATATCAAGCCGACTTATGGTGGCAACATTGTGCACGCATTCATCGCTGAGTCACTGGTCACAAAATCGCTTCCGCTGGTGCGTGCTCATACCTACGCACGGTGTTTGCAAGCTCAGGCAGAGACTCGCAAAAGCTGTGCAGAGACGTATGCGCTTTGGTATACCTGCTTGTCGTCTTAACAGCGGAGCTGTCCTTAGTCCACACTGCGCCGGCGTACGCGCTGCTCGAAGTAACGCTGCTCAAGCGTGCCGATCTCGAAGGTAGCGAGAAACTGTGGTAGGTGCAGAAAACTTTAGGTCGTGTGGGGAATGTGTGCGAGGGCGTGTGTTTGTGTGCTTAACTCGAAGTTGCAGGTTGGGTCGACGTAGCCGCGGCTGTGTATTCGTAGCGTGAAACAGAAAAGAAAGAAAGAAAGAAAGAAAGAAAGAAAGAAAGAAAGAAATGCGCCACTGCTTAGATGAAGATTCGCGTTAAAAAACACAACTCAAAATGTATTCGAAGTGTTCCGTTAGGGTACAAGGCACGCTGAGACATGGAAAGGAAGAAAGACAGAGAGAAAGGAAGAAGAACGGACGGTCTTTTAGCAAGTGATAAGTTACCAATAACGATTTGTGGCCAATCCCCCAGAGTTGGTATGAGCCATCAAAGTATGCTACATCATCATCATCATCATCGATCGATTGTTTCTGTGCAGCCAACACAGCTTCGCTGTTGCACCGTCTTCACGGAGTGAAAGGGTGGTGTTTTTCTTTAATAATAATAATAATAATAATAATAATAATAATAATAATAATAATAATAATAATAATAATAATAATAAACTCGCTAGCTTATAATGGACTGAAATGTTAGGAAGCATCACGGCTAGATCTGTACATGAAATACCAGCAATAATTTCAGCGATATCACGCAAACCGAGATTAAAACACTTTATCTTTTCCTTTTGAAACAACATAGCACGAGGCAGCCGATAGAAGCTTCCTTCCTTTTTTTTTTCAAAGAATATTGAGGAGACCACGCCCCCCCCCCCCCCCCCCCCCATTAACAACCGAAGCAACAAAAGGCACGCTGTAGAATAAACGCACATGCAAAATGCGAAAATCAGTAACTCCTACCATATGGACTACATGCTTTAAGTACTATAAGTGAATAAAATGCGCTTCTGGGGTTCCTAACGTTTGCAAACAAATTTTTTTTCTAAGCAGACCAGTTATCAATGCGAAGGCTTTTTATGTCTCATGCAAAGATAACCTTGACGAAACGGTGCCAGAAGAATTCGGTACGAAGTATATGGAACAAAAAAAAAAATCAAGAACCTGCGTCTCGCTGATTTGGCATATACCAAGATTGACAAGGAGGGTTAAGAATGCATGACTAACAGGAATGACAGCTAATGACATGAATAACTTGACGTGCTTGCCATTTACGTCTCGACTAGCGATATGTATTTGAAGCAGTTTCATTGACTTAAAGGAACACTAAAGGCAAATATTAAGTCGGGCAGGACTGAAAAGATTGGGTTTTCGTGATAACCAGTTCGCCATTCCTAGCGAGAATTCAGAGCAGTTGAAAGAGAGAAAACGAAGAAATTGAGACAAGTGAGGGGCACCCTCTGTCACGCCTTGTGGCTGCCGTCTTATAGTGACGTCAACTTATTTATATTTGGAATACTCGACTATACTACTCCACACTATAAATAAAAAAAATGAACTGAATGAACTTTAACAATAAATAGGCGTACAGTAGCCACAATTGTTGCTACATCCTACGTCCGCGGCGCTCATTGCGCTGTAGTGTCGGCAGCCAAGATCGTGACGTCAGGTCCTCCTTTCGGCGCGTGCGATTCAAATTCAAATTCGATGGCAGTTCTCGACGCAGAAAATTCGTCGCAAAAAAAAAGCGTTGATAAACTCCAACACAGGTAAAAAAAGTACGCAGCTTCCTCAAGGTCGCACAAGGCCAGATCACCGCGAAGCTGGCTGATAGATTGATTTGATTGATTTGTGGCGTTTAATGTCCCAAAACCAGCTCTAATTATGAGAGACGCCGTAGTGGAAGTCTCCGGAAATTTTTTACCACCTGGGGTTCTTTAACGTGCACTCACATCGCACAGCACACGGGCCTCAACATGTCGCGTCCATCGAAATGCAGCCGCCGCGGCCGGGATTCGATCCCGCGACCTTGGGATCAGCAGCCGAGTGCCATAACCACTAGACCACCGTGGCGGGAGAAGCTGGCCGGTAGTTTACTGAAACAGGTCACTTCATAGTAATGTGATATTTTGACGGGAACATATCACGTGACATTGTGTGACGTCATTTTGGCGGGAACATGTCACGTGACATTGCGTGACGTGATTTTTGGCGGAAACGTGTCACGTGACATTGTGTTACGTGATCTTGGCGGGAACAAGCGTTTTTGGCGGGAACATGTCACGTGGTCACCCAAATCACGTAACGAAATGTCACGTGACATGTTCTTGCCCGAATCACCCAACGCAATGACACGAGGCATTGCATGATGCCTTACAAAATTTACGGCTATCTTAAAGAGCTGGGCTGTTAAAACTGGCACGACAGAGTTCTTACGGTTAGCTTAAGGAGCTTCGCTGCTAAAAAAAATCGATCTAGACAAACGTAATATTTACCTTTACTGTCCCTTTAACGTCACGAAGTCTGTTAATAGCTGAGCTGTTGGCGAGGGTGTCAAGTCCACTATCACATTAAACAGAAAAGAACGCCCAGGCAGGAGTTTTGGGCCTGTCTTATAGTGCACTTTTATCGGTAAACCATTTTTTTTAGGGGCGAAGCTCCTTAAAGCGGCACCCGTTCGTCCCTCGTCGTAGTCGTAGTAGTGCGTAACCAGTCTTACGCTTTGACCTCCAAGGTGGTGCCGGTGGGAGATTTCTCCTGTGCGTTGTTGAACAATAAAAAATTCGCAGCGTGCGCGTTAACTAAAAGCCGAATTCTTCTGTCTCTCATTCCCCATTAGCAGCCATTTCGTGCGTCCCCGATGTATGTAGTAGTAGTAGTAGTAGTAGTAGTAGTAGTAGTAGTAGTAGTAGTAGTTAGTAGTAGGTAGCCACCGGCGCGTGCCTGCTGGAGCGCACGCACGCGCCGAGGGCGAGCGCGTGGCACCTGGCGCTCGCCCTCGCCGCGAGCGCCGGGAGCCACGCGCTCCCCGGCAAACTCGACACTGCCCCGGCAAACGCGAGAGACAACGTTGGCGCAGGCAGCGTCTCCTAGCGAGTTTCTTGATTGAGAAATACCGACTGCTCGCGTTGGAGAAGCGTTCACCGGCAAAACCCATATATATATATATATATATATATATATATATATATATATATATATATATATATATATATATATATATATATATATATATATATATATATATATATATATATATATATATACACTGGATCTTGACTTGCAATGAAGTGCCGGTGGGAGATTTCACTTGTGCATTGTGCATAGTTGAACCGTGAGGATTCGTAGCATGCGCGTTAACTAAATTAATCCGGAACTCGGCACGATCTACGATGCACATCCCGAGCTTCGCTCACTCATCATCATTCACTCCGTGGATATGCTGTAATTTTTTTAATCCCACAGTCATGGGCTGATTTTCAACTTCCCATGCTCGGACATTGCACAACGGTATCATATTTTAAGCCCTTAGCGCCTCAGTCGAGAAATTTTACAAGACATTTTCACATGTGTAGCGCACAAAATAAAACACGGACGAAAAGGAAGGACGTAGACACGGCGCAAGACACAATGGCACAGTGGACACAATGGCACAGTGGACACAATGGCACAGTGGACATGCCAGGGCACATAACGACCTGTAAACGTGAGTAAAGGCCTTCTAGTTAACTCTTTCACTGGCAGGTTTCGCGGCACCATACAGGGGTAATCTCGTCAGTTGAAATTTCCTTCAGATCTTTTTCTTTCCACTTTTAAATAGTTAGTGATTAGTGTGCTCGGAGAACCGTAACCTCAGTAAAGACGTTACCATTATTAGACACTGCTCCTTACAGATTTCTAGCCTCTCAAAAATTTTTTCTGGTGCCTGCGATACCAATCACAAAGTGACACCTTGCTTTCCAGTGTGCCTATAGTTCTTTGTTACTCTGGCTCCATATTCTTGCCATAAGTGCATGTATATGGAGCCAGACAAGTCGGAGGAGGTTAAGTGACACGGTGTCTAGCACGAATAAATAATAAAGTAGAGGCGCGAACCGTGCATATTTCTTAACTCTTAATACAATTTATCGTAATACTAAAGTCTCTTTATGGGCTCTCTAAGACAGAAGGGATAGAGGAAGTTAGAGGAGAAGCCACGGAGAAGCATACATACTAGAGCGAGCTCTTCCTTTGAAGTCCTCCTTTCATCTGAACCGAAACGACAGCATATAACGTCCGACGAAAACGAACGACCAAGCCGAGTACCTTATATAATTTCACACTTGGGATGTATTTCCATGTCAGAGCTGTGTCAGAGCACATACGTCGCAGGAGAGCGTTCTTGGAACTCTCACTCAAAGCGTTTCGTCGAGAGGCAGGGGGTTTGCTTGCGTACTTTAACCTTATAGTACTGAAGTGCCCGAGCGGGTTAGAACACTCGTGAGTACTCAGCTTCTTTTTATCTCATGATGCAGACTTGCACATAAAGCTTTCTTTTTAATTTTTTTGTTTGCGTGTACGTGCGTATTATATGCGCCTTGCAACAGCCGCGTTGCGTATCGACTGAAACAGTGCTCACTCGCACATGTGAACTGCGTTCAAAAGAAGGACGATATATACGTTTCGAATTGAATACGACCTGTTTTGTTGGATGGTTTGTGCGAAGCAGTGATCCGGTATGGGAGCAACGCATCCCAGAAGACTTTTCAGCGCTTGAGTCGCTACATTTTCTCGTGCGTTCTTAGAGGCCCTAGGAATGCATATTTCCCCGTAAGAGGTATACGAGGATTGATGGCAAATTCGTCAGGGAGGTTCATAGTAAATCGACGGATTTTAAAAGACACTTTTCTGTTCTCGAAGTTGACAGCAGTGCGTTTCTGCAAACAACACACTAACAGACCGGCGAAGACGTTTGCACAGTATGGGCTTGAAATTAACTAAAATCTTTCGCAATTGTCGCTTACACCCTTGTGTTTCTTAATTACGTTAGGCTCACATTTGGCTTGGGTCTGTCACAGTGGGTACTCAAAATACTGCACATTCATCACTCTTTTAACACGAAAGTGTTTTATGCGGGTTACACCAAGACCTAGCTCATACGTCACTTAGTCTAATGGATATGACGCAGTAAGTATACAGGTATAAACGAGAAAGAAAAACCAACAGAAAATTTTTTCACTGCGCGGTCGCACTGGGAATCGAACCCACGACCACCCGTTACTCGGCGAAAGCGCGGCATCTCGAGGTGCAAGAAGCATTTAGCTACTTCTGTGAGGACACATTACACTCTCTTGTTATATCGATTCCCACGGCAGAGGAGTAAGCCCCACTTTTTTTTTTCTTCCCCTTCCCCAGCGTAGAGTAGCAGGCCAGAGTAAACTACAGCTCAGGCCGACCTCTCTGCCTTTCTGTGAATAAACCACACACACTCCCTCTCTTTCTCTCTCTCTGCACATTGGGTTACGCTTAATCACGATCACATAGTAGCTGGGCTGAGGGCAAGAGTGGGCGGAGTGCAAGAGGAAAAATAAAGTGCGTGTACTGTTAGCTCTGCGAACGAGGCCACAACGACAACAGCAACAACCACGCCCGCGCCGCCGCTGGACGTCCACGTTAGCTCAGGACAGCCCAACAAACCCAGTAAACCCAGCAAAACCAGTGAAAAGAAACCGCACGTGGGCCACACAAGGGTCAGTATTCCACACGCCTTACGAAACTGCACCGCAAACGTCGGCACAACGCATGCCGAAACGTGTCGAGTGGACCTTGGTGTTTCCTTCGAGTCATTCGTTTCTTTCCAGCTCGATAAAGAAATCTGTCTCGTCTCTGCTTAGAACTCGGGTCACGGCTGAGTCTTTCTTCCATTCACTCCTGAACGTTCTCTTCGTGCGTTCCTCTGTCGAGAGGTCTACGCTTAGAGTTACTGTTACTTGCAGCTTCGCTCAGTTCGCGCATAACGACGCGATATTTGTTCGGCACTCCAGCACAGCCCGGCGGCTAGGCGTCGTTCGTCTATACATTTCTCGCTGCTCACCCCGCCGACGTGCAGTTGCATAATCTATTCATGGTTCATTATTGTAGATAGCGCACACTGAACGACGACGCAAACACAAAAAACACAAGCCCAGTCAAGTTTGCGTCGTCGTTCAGTGTGCACTATCTACAATAATGAATCCAAACCAACCAGCCCTCCTTTCCGTCTTATTGCTATTCATGGTTCTTCCAGTGTTCAGTCGTTGCTTTCAATTATTGTACTGATGTTATATTCAGTCTCAGAAGAGCCTGCAGGGCTTCGTAGCTTGAAAGGAGGGAATAATTAACGCGTTGTTCTGCATTCGGGCACACGACTATTTTGTGCACAATCATTTAGCTTATATATTTTCGTGATTATTTCTTTTTCGCGGTGGACGATTTTTCTGTGCTACAGGATCGAACACTTAAAAAAATTGCACAAGTAGGGAGCTGGAAGTGTGCTAGACGTAGCAAGTCTGCTAATTTTCACTCGTATTTACGTTTCGTGAAAACTAGGACTTTTCTATAGCTGAGCTGCAGAAGCGAGATACTTTTATTTTTTTCCCCATCGTTGTGGTAGCTGTCTGCAAACAAGCACACACACCCACACACATTATATATATATACACGCACGCCGAGAGAGGGGGAGAGAGAATTTTCGCATGGTTACAATGCGGGCGTTGTGCACAAAGGTCCCGAAGGTTTGGTCGGACTTTCAGAGCGCAGGCTTCTTTCCCAAGTGTAGTACCCACGAATGGAAGCTTTCTCTGATGTCACATATGTTGTCTCAAAGTGAGGGTCCGCCGCGGTGGTGTAGTGGTTACGGTATTCGACTGCCACCCAAAAAACGCGGGTTCAATCCCGGCCGCGGCGGTCGCATTTTCGATGGAGGCGTAAATGCCAGAGGCCCGTGTACTGTGCGTTGTCAGTGCACGTTAAAGAACCCCAGGTGGTCGAAATTTCCGGAGCCCTCCCCTACGGCCTTTCTCTTCTCTCTATCTCTTTCACTCCCTTTCCCCCCCAACCCCACGGACGCTTAGCCGTGCTCCCTACATGGGCTGCAGAAATTAGCGTCCTTTCCTAACCGAACCACAATCATCATCATCATCACCATCATCATCATCAAAGTGAGGAGCATTTATTTAAACTTTCCATAACGGCCTTGACGAGCTGTATTAGAGCACATCAGTATAGGCGCAGCGCGCACAGAAGCTTCCTCTCACACATTTTCTTGACTAATGACGTATTATTTCTCTATTCACAATACGGGAACGGAGATTGAGCCTCGCTTCTGGCATTGCTTATTCGTGTCGTAGAGACACGAGTGCCTTTCCGAAACCCATTGTACTTTGCACAATATAGTCAGCGCTTTGCTGCCGTTACCCAACTCGCCAAACGTGTGCATGCTTTTAGCTTCATCGGTGTCTTTCAATGGTGCCTCCTCGCCCAGAAGCATAAGTGTGGCTCGTTGCTTCGGTTTGTTTCCATTCCATTTACATATTTTTACACTTTTCTTAGTTAGCGAGATAGAAACGAAGTAAGAGGAAATAGAATATTCTATCGGTACATCTTTTCAGAGGATTCGCGCCTAGAAGCACCGCCTGCTACGAACTCCCTAACGACGATCAATGTAACGACGTGTCCAGACCTTCTATTCTTCAATAATAATAATAATAATAATAATAATAATAATAATAATAATAATAATAATAATAATAATAATAATAATAATAATAATAATTATTATTATTATTATTAAGATGTCCCAGCGAATGGCGCGCGCAGACGTCCTTGCCGACGTCATTCGTGTCGTGCTCTTCACTGCCATCCTGGCTCGGTCTCATCATTTACCCAACTACCACTCCCTCTTCGTCATTTTCTTATTTTCCAAAGTGACCTCTTGAAATCTCTGTCTTTTGCCGCCATTCCCTAAGCTTCAGCAGCCGCGTACAAAGCAAAGCCCTCCTCCTCTACAGCCGCACCCTCTCAGTCAGAAGATGAAGAACGGTGTCTTCGCCTTTACGAATCCATTGTTGCGCCTTCAGAACTGAGCCACTGTTCCCGACAGAGGCGCCCCCTTTTGCGATCTTTTTCGAATGCCGACAGCCATTTTCTACTGCTTCCTCTTGAAGTAGTGTTTGGGTCTGCGCTTTTCGCCTGTCTGTCGTCCTTTCGGCTAACTTCCTTTGTGGCCACGGAACATCGGTAATTGACGTCTTAGAGTTATCTTGACCGCTAGCCCTGTCCTGTATATCTTTCTGAAAATTATTGTTTTAGTTATTTATTTCAGCATAACACATACATGGTTTGCCCGCTAGGAAAAAAAAAAAAAAAAAAAAAAACCTCTTGACTGGGCCTTACCTCGGCGGGGCAGCAGAAATAGCGGAATGCGAGAGTCGCAAAACACTTGGTAGAACGTTACAAGTTCATACGATACACTTTAAAGTAGACGGCAGAACATGAGTTGTTTGTAAAAATAACGTAAAAATATAGTTGATACATGACTGATGCAGTAATAACACATCTTTGTTATTATTGAAGAAGTCGCACTTACATTGACACTTGTACAATACATATGCTTCAGAAGCGAGAAACATGTTCATTATGAACTGTGAAATTCATGAAATGATTTACAATATCTGGCTACGCAAACAAAGTTAGATTACGTATTACAGCGCATAGTTTTATACTCGATGGTCTACATACCGTAGTTTGTCCTGGGTGTCTTCTTTACCACTGAGGTGAGGCGTGAACTGTGTCTGTTATATATAATATAATATAATATAATATAATATAATATAATATAATATAATATAATATAATATAATATAATATAATATAATATAATATAATACTCGATATCATTCATCTCACGCCACGGGCTTATGCCCACGTTTTCAATGCATGATAGTTTCCATGTAGTTGTGCTTATTCATAATTCTACAGTGCGTATTGCGCGAATATATGTCTCACGGGCCTCACTGATTTAACACCCCGTTTGAGGTTCCAATGATCTCCATTCTATCTGTATTTTTTCGTTTTCTGTATCTTTTTGCCGAATGGCGAATAGAGCGTTGTCTGCACCGACGCCACATGTGTGGCGAGGTACCGAATATTTACCAAGGGTCATTCTTGAATTACCTGAAACGATACTGTACATCTCTGTATAGTCTTACTTAAGTTCAGGTTCGCTCTTCTCCGCTCTTCTGGGCCCGTATTCACGAAAACAACTTACGACAAAAAAGCTCTTATAAGAAAATTTCAGCCAATGCCGCTGCTGGACATATCATTAGAGACGCTTCCGATCAATGGTAAAAAGCACTTACGAAAGAGAAGTTTTGTGAATTCGGCCCCTGTTTTTATGTATGCTCCTTTCTTCTTTTCATTTCTTTTTACTCAAGCGCGATTTGACAAACGTGTAACCACTCCCGCTTACGGCCTGAAATACAGGCTGGCAGTACTTAACAAACAATGCAAAGCAAACAATCAAACAAACAAATAAACAAATAAATAAATAAGCTCAATTAACCGCTTCCTTAGTAGCGTGTTACAAAGGTGAAATTAGAACGCCGAGGTTGATTGATTTCTGGAGTTTTACGTCCCAAAACCAGCTGTGATTATGGGAGACGCCGTAGTCGAGGTCTCCGGAAATTTCGGCCACCTGGGGTTCTTTAACGTGCACTGACATCGCACCGCGCACGGGCCTCAACATTTCGCCTCCATCGAAATGCCGCCGCAGCGGCCGGGATTCGATCCCGCGACCTTCGGATCAGCAGCCGAGTGCTATAGCCACTAGACCACAGCGGCGGCGCGGAACGCCGAGGTCACCGCAAGGTTGCTGATAAGTGGAAGTCTACTGAGCTGTCTATGGATATTAGCATAGGCACGCCCCCTTTTGTCAGGCTCACATCAGCAATAATATTCAAAGTGCTGATCTAACGTACTCAGCGCTACGCTTTATATGTCGAATGCTTTTCTTTGTATTTTAGAGCCACATAATATCATAGTATTACAGACCAGCTAATCCGAGTTGCTGCCTTGGCCTGTCTGTATGCAGTGGGAGCCTCCTATCTCGTTTATGTGCTTGGGGTTGTATATTTGCTTGTTGAAAAGGCTCATGTTTGCATACGCTCGATCTCCGGTTCCAGTGGTCATGTAGAAACGTGTTTTTACAATACAATGGGATCGCAAGTGCGAGGCTTGCAGTATGAATAAATGGGCTCCTAGTATTCTGTGTAGCTGACGCTGAAACTATACTCGACATACCGTTTTGCAGGCTTCTTTCAATGAGTGCAGCTTCCAAACTTAATTACTTTAGGCCACAACCACTCGCATTGTTTTACAGCCCTAGATCGCGTTTGAGCCTTCATTGAGCAAGCGCTCTCGTGTACTGACCCGTGTGCTGCCTCAGCGGTTCCTTGAGTTACATTCGCCGCAACAAACAATTGCTATGCAGTAAGGCATACCAAAATTAGGAAGGGGTCGCTGTCATGGGATGCTGCGTGTTCCTTAATTATGCACGAGCGAACGCTGTGCCTTGTCAGTGAACGAGTAATAAAATGTATCAATTTCAAGCGTACTAATGGTTAAATTGTAGAAGCGACTAATTCCCTGAGAAGTATACATAGAGTGTGATGCATTTGCTGACTAAGCCGCGTCGGCTTGCCGTATATAAGCTAAGCCTGCCGAGCATCGCGACCACTTTTGCACGTACCAAAGCGAAGTGAAAAATCATATGGATTGCATTTACATTAGTTTGTTTGCGCGACATGAATTTTTCGAGCGATTTCGCTGTTTCTCGAGAGCCCTAAAAGCGCAATATTTATATTCGAGGTCAACATAAAAATTCGGCGGATCCCACGCATTGTGGGGATAAATGTCATGCGAAGCAGTCAGCCAGGAATTTTCCTATGCTGAAATGTTCGGCCTTCAGCCAAGTGTTACGAATAGGAACTGAGGGCATGCGACATATCCACGACTGGTGATTTATAATACGCGAAGCGCTCGCGGAATAGCCGCGAGCCGCGAGCCCGAATGTCAGCGTGCTTGCCTGGCACCCCGATGTCCCGGGTTCGTTTCCTACCTGCCTAACCAGTGGTATAGGCTGGCGCTTGTCTGCGGTTGTCCGCTTGTTACGTCTACATTTCAATCACAAAAGAATTGCCTTTCTCTTGCTTTAACCCTCGCAAAGTGTGCTCTCATTAAATTTTTATTAGGTTGGCCATTGATTAACATGAGCTGTGATATACGATTCATTCAGCTGTGGCGCATACCGGCATCCCCTGGGCAGAACACTACGGGTATAAGCCATACGTGATTATATTGTTGTTAATCATGAGGTGCGTGACGAGTAGTTCATTTTAGCTATGCGTAGATCAATCATTATCTTCGCCTTACATTGATAACGTAGAATCCCAATCTTGATAAGTGAAAGAGACGACCAGGAGGGCGCCAAGACGCAGGCGGCTAGCTAGCTAGCTTGCTAGCTTGACAGACAGACAGACAGACAGACAGACAGACAGAGAGATAGATAGATAGATAGATAGATAGATAGATAGATAGATAGATAGATAGATAGATAGATAGATAGATAGATAGATAGATATTGTCAGCGTGACTATGTTCGCCTAGAAATGCTTCGCACTTAAGGCACGCAAGCGCTACAGGTGTTTACGGATAAACTTACATTGGTATAACTGTGTACTCTATCTCGACGCTACTTCGAAAATTTCACGGAGTTGAGCGCAGTGTTCAAGCGTAAAAATGTGCTCACAGATACTGCTGACGACGTAGTGTGGTAGGATGTACTATACTAAAGGCGGTATGTTTGTGACGAAAAGAAAAGATTTCCTTAACACTCTGCGTGCATAGAAAAAATGGTGAACGATTTAAAATACATAGTTCTCTACTATGGGAGAGCTCCCGAAAGTAGCATTACGCATGTGTGTGTGTGTTTAGAAAAAGGGATCAACGATTCAGAGTACATCGTACTGTACTATGGGAGAGCTCTGCAGAGCTGTCTCCAAGGAAGTGAACGCTCGCCGGCATGATTAACTTAGGCACTCTTGTGTTTAGAACTAATGGTCAACGATTCAAAGTTACATGGTACTCCACTATGGGAGACCTCAGCACAGCTGTCCCGAAGTCGTATAGCTCGAAGACGAGAAACACACCACACAAAGGGAAGCTTATTAAACTCATGACCATGGCGCTGGTTTACGAAGGTGTAATGACGACACTGTAACAAAGAAACTTATACATACTATGCACAATCACAATGCACTGCTTACAATACACAGTACACAAGGTCAGAACAACTGCCGAAAGAAACTAATGCGTACATACTCGGAATTATAAAATTCAACGCGGTCACACGTAGATCAAACCTGGTTGCCATGTACATATAAGATATTGCTACGGCATCAGACAGGCAATCAAGGTATGAGCCAGGCAAGGGTGGAAGACGACGAGGACGATCTCTTGTCTAGCGGGTGGACGCCATCTTGCCTAGGCTGTACCTGTACCAGCTACCTAGCGCTCCGCGCTCGCCTGTAAATAAACCTTCGCTCGACCTTTCAACCGTAACAGTTTTGTGGCGGAGGTGCGGGGTACACTGACCAAGAAGACGGAGTTGCTACCGGGGATCCTACGACGAAGCCGACGCCTCGCTCGACTGCCGCCGCTCGAGATGTCTCATCACGGCAACGACCCGTCAACCCCGTCCTCTCCGGTGCGGTCAACTGATGTCTGGATGTACACGATGGAGCCACGATCTTTTTCTGGAAAACCTGGTGAGGACGTCGAGCAATGGCTCACACATTACAAGCGTGTGAGCAAGTACAACGGATGGAACCAGTCGGCTCAGTTAGAGAACGTCGTTCTCTTTCTCACGGAGACTGCACTGCTGTGGTTTGAGAACCACGAAGACACACTTACGACGTGGGACCACTTTGTCGCCGACATCACCGAGTGCTTCGGAGATTCCACCGCGAAAAGGAAACAGGCGGAGCAGACGTTACTTCAGCGTGCACAAGTCCCAGGTGAGACCTGCACAACGTACATAGAGGCGGTCTTGAAGTTGTGTAAGACGGTAAACCCTCTTATGTCTGAAGAAGATAAAGTTGGGCACCTTCTCAAAGGGATCGCTGAAGACGTGTACAGCTACCTGATTGGAAAAGAGAGTCTCATCTCAGTCACCGACCTCATCAAGCACTGCCGAACGTTCGAAACATTGAAGCTGCGCCGTATTACGCCAAAATTCGGGAGATTGGCCGATGTTACCACAGTTGCAAGCGTTGACGACACCTCCGGCTATCAGTTTGATCTTGCGACCACTATAAGGCAGATAGTCCGCGAAGAACTCGAACGACACACCAAAGGAGCAACGGGTGTCGAGCAGCTGTGTCGTCCCGACCATTACCGTGAACCTGCGTCCGCTTTATCCTCGCTGTCTGCCATGCCAGGAGTTCCAAGCTATCCTGCTGATCAGCGGCCGCAGCATCGATGTAATCTTCCCGACGAAGTGACGCACGACAAGCGCTCTCATGGACCCGTCGCCACGCATCGGCAACCTGAAAGCCGTGTTCGCTATTATGCGCAGCAACCGACGTTTGACCGCGAAGTCTACAACACGAGTCGCACGTCGCCAGTTTGTTATAGATGTGGAGCCACGGGTCACATCTCTCGATTTTGTCGCAGACGCCGACAGACAAGGTACGGTCAACAACAACTAAGTTGGGCTAATTTCGATCGCGACGGCTATAACAACGACTGGCAACCTGACTTTGGAGCTGCCCGTTCCACAGGCTCAGTGCACAGAAATGATTTCGGACAACACAACAGGAGTGCCTAACCAGCTTCAGATCGCAGCCTGACGCCACCAACCAGTCGACAACCCCGTTCGCCATCACCACAGCGACGCCTTACGTCACCACCGCCGTCGGGAAACTAGCCGACGCGGCCAATGGAGGTGAGGTCGCCGGACAGCCTGGATCTCTGCGAAATATTCCTCTGGTGATGGTGAAAAACAAAGTGTGTGTGTTCGTTGATGGTATATCTACAAGTGCTTTAGTAGATACTGGTGCTGCCATGTCAGTCATGAGTGCCACGTTCAAAGAGAGGTTGGGACGGAAAGTTATGTTCCCGTGGAATGATGGTGTGAACTTTCGCGGTGTCAGTGGAGAGTGCCTTATTCCTCTCGGCATTTGTGTTGCAAGTGTTTTGTTCTGCGGGGAAGATTTTAAAACAGAATTTTTGGTATTACCGCGTTGCACTCATGACGTCATTCTGGGTATTGATTTCCTTAAGGATTGTGGCGCTTCTCTCAATTGTGGTACGGGTGAAATAAGTTTGGATAGTGCACTCCTTGCCGCCCTTACAGACACACCTCCGAAAGACAAAAAGTACTTCGTTGTTTCCGATGATTTGTTGATACCGCCTCTTTCACTCTCGCGTGTCTGTGTCAAAGCCACTACTACCGACCATTGTTCATTTGATGCACAAGTTTTGCCGCTTGCTCCTAGCTGCGCCAAGAAGGATGTACTCATACCGCGTTCTGTTGTGAGTGTTGTGAATGGTGCAATGAATCTGTGGGCTTTCAATTGTTCATCGGTCCCTGCTGTTCTTCCGCGCAATATGAAACTTGCCACATTCGAGGACAGCTCTATTATGGCTTTCAGCGAAGAGGGGCGGTCTCGAACCTGCAACGTCAACCCAGCTGTTTCTGACGAGCACGTCCTACGAATGATCAACAAGTCTTTGCCTTCAGATGAGCGCCAAGCTCTTGCGCGAGTTCTTCTGGCGCACATGTCTGTCTTCGATTTCATGCAAGGTGACAAGCCGGCTTCACTCCCTGGTTCTCGTGCTCGCCACCGAATTGACACCGGCTCGGCACACCCCATTCGGAAAAAGCCTTACCGCGTGTCTTCAGCGGAGAGAACAGTTATTGCTGAACAGGTCAAGGACATGCTACAGAAAGGTGTCATTCAGGAGTCCTCAAGCCCGTGGGCAGCACCAGTGATTCTAGTGAAGAAAAAAGATGGGTCATGGCGGTTTTGTGTCGACTACAGAAAACTAAACGCTGTCACCAAAAAGGATGTGTATCCGCTTCCTCGGATCGATGACGTTATCGATTGTCTGCATTCTGCCGCTTACTTCACCTCACTGGATTTAAGATCAGGCTATTGGCAAATACCAATGCACCCAGACGACAAAGAGAAAACAGCCTTCATGACACCTGACGGCCTCTATGAGTTCAACGTCATGCCCTTTGGTCTTTGTAATGCGCCGGCGACGTTTGAACGATTTATGGACACCATCCTCCGTGGAATTAAATGGGAAATTTGCTTGTGCTATCTGGATGATGTTGTGATTTTTGGAAGCACTTTGGATGAACATAACCGACGTCTTAGCCTCGTCCTTGATTCTGTCGAGAAAGCCGGTCTGGTACTGAACTCCAAGAAATGTCGCTTTGGAGATACTGAAACGTTGGTAATTGGACATCTAGTCGACAGAAATGGTGTGAGGCCCGATCCACGGAAGATTGAAGCAGTAAGTTCCTTCGAACCACAGAAGTCACTGCGGGAGCTGCGGAGTTTCTTGGGCTTATGCTCGTATTTTCGTCGCTTCGTAGCAAGATTCGCCGATGTGGTGTACCCCCTGACATGCCTTCTTCATAAGGATGTTCCTTTCAACTGGACGTCGGCTTGCGACGAAGCGTTCCGCCAACTGACATCGGGACCTATATTACGCCACTTCGATGCATCCTCGCCTACAGAAGTGCACGCTGATGCCAGTGGAATTGGCATCGGAGCTGTTCTAGTACAGCGTCATCACGGATCTGAGCACGTTGTGGCTTATGCCAGTCGATCTCTGAGTAAGGCGGAACGCAATTACACCGTCATGGAACAAGAATGCTTGGCAGCAGTTTTCGCGGTTCACAAGTTTCGGTCCTACGTCTACGGGCGCCCGTTCACTATAGTTACGGACCATCACGCTCTATGCTGGTTGGTGAACCTCCGTGATCCGAGTGGTCGACTGGCACGTTGGGCTCTCCGACTTCAGGAGTACGACTTCGTCATCTCTTACAAGTCCGGTCGTCGTCACGCAGATGCCGACTGCCTTTCCCGCCTTCCTCTACCGACTACGGAGTGTGACGAAGACAACTTCGATGACTGCTTTGCTTCTATTTCGGCTACATTCCCGGACTCCACGAGATTTAGGGATGAACAAGCCAGTGATGTTAGCCTGGAGCCCCTTTTCGCTGCTGCGCTGTGTCCTCAAGCTACCGGTCGATTTTGTGTACGAGATGGCCTCCTTTACAAGACGAATTATTCGGGTAAAGGCGCTCGCTTTCTCCTGGTGGTTCCGCAGAGTTTGCGACCAGACGTACTGAGTGCCATGCACGATGACGCAACCTCTGGCCATCTAGGCTTCATAAGAACACTGAACCGAACACAGGAGCGTTTTTACTGGCCCAAAATGCGAGACACTATCAAGCAGTACGTCAGCGGTTGCGATAAATGCCTACGCCATAAGCGTCCTACGACTACTCCGCTGGGTCTTCTCCAGCCTCTGTCACCACCTTGTCTGCCGTTTGAACAAGTAGGCGTTGATCTCTTGGGGCCATTTCCACGATCTTCTAACGACAATCGGTGGGTTATCGTATGTGTAGACCACCTGACCCGTTATGCAGAAACTGCGGCCATACCATCTTCAACAGCTACATGCGTTGCCACATTCTTGCTGCGGTTTGTTATCCTCAGGAACGGCTCCCCCCATGTGATAATTAGTGATCGTGGTCGTCAGTTTGTTGCGGACGCCATTGAAGAATTACTTCTCTGCAGCTCGAAGTTCCGGCATTCAACACCTTACCATCCTCAAACCAACGGCCTTGTAGAGCGTACAAAGAGGACTCTTACCAACATGCTGGCAATGTATGTCTCCTCCGACCACAAAGACTGGGATGACGTGCTCCCATTCATCACATATGCGTATAATACCGCAAGGCATGAGACGACGGATTACAGTCCTTTTTATCTGCTGTACGCACGTCTACCGCTAAGGAGTATTGATACAATACTGCCGTTTGGCTCCCACAGTGAGTACTCGGTTGCCAAGACGCTGTGCCTTGCAGAAGAAGCACGCCGGATCGCTCGACTTCGTACCGTGGCCTCACACAAGGAGGATAAAAAAAAATCCTGGAGTGGAGATCTTTTCCTAAATGTGAAGCCGGAGGCCGCCATCTTACCAGAGGCATCGATTAACAGTATCCAGATAGCACAAAAGAAAAAGTGCTTTCCTCACGCTTCTTAGCACCTTTAAAGTGGTCATCTTTGCTAGACAGACAATGCTTGGTGTGCCTGTTTGTGCAACGCGTTTTTGGGTGAAACTTGAACGTCGCAAAGATTTGCGTGCCACATCGTGGCCTTGATGCTTGGTCAATGGTAGTTTAATAATCGAAAACAACACGCTTTTATATTACAAGTACTCTATAAAATACATTAGCAGATCAAGAACCCTCGAACTGATACTGGTTTCTGGAGACTTTGGCAAGCTTTTAGGGCTGGACCAGAGGCAAACGCCGGCTTCACCCACTGCGGTAAGGTTCAGCAGGCGTTGCCACTCCAGCATTTTTTAGGGGCGAAGCTCCTTAAAGCGGCACCCGTTCGTCCCTCGTCGTAGTCGTAGTAGTGCGTAACCAGTCTTACGCTTTGACCTCCAAGGTGGTGCCGGTGGGAGATTTCTCCTGTACGTTGTTGAACAATAAAAAATTCGCAGCGTGCGCGTTAACTAAAAGCCGAATTCTTCTGTCTCTCATTCCCCATTAGCAGCCATTTCGTGCGTCCCCGATGTATGTAGTAGTAGTAGTAGTAGTAGTAGTAGTAGTAGTTAGTAGTAGGTAGCCACCGGCGCGTGCCTGCTGGAGCGCTCGCACGCGCCGAGGGCGAGCGCGTGGCACCTGGCGCTCGCCCTCGCCGCGAGCGCCGGGAGCCACGCGCTCCCCGGCAAACTCGACACTGCCCCGACAAACGCGAGAGACAACGTTGGCGCAGGCAGCGTCTCCTAGCGAGTTTCTTGATTGAGAAATACCGACTGCTCGCGCTGGAGAACCGTTCACCGGCCACCCATATATATATATATATATATATATATATATATATATATATATATATATATATATATATATATATATATATATATATATATATACTGGATCTTGACTTGCAATGAAGTGCCGGTGGGAGATTTCACTTGTGCATTGTGCATAGTTGAACCGTGAGGATTCGTAGCATGCGCGTTAACTAAATTAATCCGGAACTCGGCACGATCTACGATGCACATCCCGAGCTTCGCCCACTCATCATCATTCACTCCGTGGATATGCTGTAATTTTTTTTAATCCTCTTTGGCCTCACAGCACCGTTCTAAGGAGCGCTACGACAGCCGACACCAGTCTGTCTTGTACAGCAAAGGGGACTTGGTATGGGCGTGGACCCCACAGCGTAAACGTGGTGGTACGTGGTGGCCCGTTTAACGTCAGCTGGTCGTCGTTCCAGCCGAACGCGGGTTATACACATCGCACGTCTCAAGCGGTTTCATCCTGCTGTTTTCCGGTGATTTGGACTTGCCCCGCGGGCTTCGTCTGTGAGCCGGGGAGTGCTACGGCATCAGACGGGCAATCAAGGTATGAGCCAGGCAAGCGTGGAAGACGACGAGGACGATCTCTTGTCTAGCGGGTGGACGCCATCTTGCCTCGGCTGTACCAGCTACCTAGCGCTCCGCGCTCGCCTGTAAATAAACCTTCGCTCGACCTTTCAACCGTAACGATATCAATAGGGGGGGCGTACATATTAGGGAGGGCTAGCTGCCCACCCCCCTTTCATCAAGCAAACAAAGGGTGCTGTACGTGCAGCCGACCTTCCTACTCACCAGCAGGCCTATCGACACTGGCTGACCTTCTCCTTTTTCCTAGCTTTCAAATCTGCTTTTACCTTTCTGTTTTCTCAAACAGAAGAATAAACAGCAAATTACTCAAGGGGCTCATGAAATATCTTGAGTTTCTTGGCGTCTTTTAACCTTGTGCCCTTATCGTCAATGAATAGAGCCAACAAGGGGGGAACAGATGTCTCTGTAATCTCTCCAGGCCTAACAACTAGGGGAAAAGGGACACCGAAGCGGTTTTGGTGATTTGGTACAAATCGTCCTGATCACTGGCAGACCAAATCAGCGGTCTGCACTAAATTTGCAAATTTCTACGATACCCGCATCGTTAATGATCGACTCAACCTAAAGAGTTTTCTACCGCCCCTGCCCACAGGATGTGCAATGGTCACGCAATGAAAGACGTGATTGGCTTTCCCCGACTAACGTACTTGAGTGCACACACACATACACACGAGGACAGGGGGAGGCGACAACAAGGGTGCCTCCCTCTGTCCTCGTGCATATTGTCACGAGCCCTCAGGGGCGCTGTACCAGTACGAGCCCTCAGGGGCGCTGTACCAGTAAACCCTATAGGGTTTACTGGTACAGCGCCCCTGAGGGCTCGTGAGCTAGCCCCCAGCTACCAGTAAACCCTATAGGGTTTACTGGTAGCTGGGGGGCTAGCTTCGGCAAAATGAAGTCCGTCGGGGATGGCTCTCAAGCGGGGAAGAAGCGCGCGGTCTTCTTTGTTCTCTTCGGTTAGCGCCAGTAGTCTTTGACCTACTACACGCAGGTGGCACTATGTGTGTGTGCGCTTGACCATCCCCGCTATGCAAAGCAAACTCGCCCAGAAGCACGGAGCAAAGAAAAAAAAAAGCTAGGAGAAGGCGTCTAGCGACAATCCTGAAGCCTAGTCTTAAAAGAAATTAAAAGAGAGAATAATGGGAAATGGGTCCAGGTCACGTGGTAGGCAAGCGGTACAGCAATGCGTGGTCAAGCGCCACTAAATATTACCGCTTCAAACACCCTCGAGCGGTCCGGCAACTATGTGGGCCTAACCCTACCCAAGAAGCACCGCGAGGCGACAAAGGAGGGTGGCTTGCCGAAACTATATAGTGCCTAGAAATATACTGACAGTATATTTCTAGGCACGATAGAAGTTGATAGTAGAAGTTTCTAGGCACCAGAAGTTGATACTCCTGAGAATACAGACGCTAGTATCGTCGCGGCAGCTGGCGGCGCACACTTGCGTCGTAAGCGCACTAATACAAAAGCTAGCTGTACTGGAGTTTGCGGGCCCCTGCAAGGAGGTTTAAAATTTGAAAAATTCTGCAGCGGAAATTTTGTGCCAGAGGTGAAGCCGACGGCCGCCATCTTACTCGGAGAATCGATTAACAGCATCCAAATAGCACAAAATGAAAAGTGTTTTCCTCACGCTTCTTAACCCCTTTAAAGAGGTCGGCTTTGCTAGAGAGACACTGTTTGATGTGCCTGTTTGTGCTACGGGTGCTGGGGTGAAACTTGAGCATCGCGAAAATTTATGTGAAATATCGTGGCATTGATACTCGGCCAATGGGACTTTATTGATCCAAAACAACGCGCTCTTACATTACAATTAGTCTAGAGTTTACTTTAGCAGATCAAGAACGCTTCAAATGATACTGGTTTCTGGACACTCTGGCAAGCTTTTAGGGCTGAACCATACGCAAACGCCGGCTTCACCTGTCGCGGTAAGGTTCAGCGGGCGTTGCCACTCCAGCAATTTTAAATGCGAAGCATTTCTTAGCGAACTTCGGCGAGTTTGAGCGTATCTATCTATCTATCTATCTATCTATCTATCTATCTATCTATCTATCTATCTATCTATCTATCTATCTATCTATCTATCTATCTATCTATCTATCTATCTATCTAGCCGCCTACGATTTTGTGCTCTCCTGGCCCAGGTCATCAACATTTTACGATCCCTTATGAGTGCCATTCGTATTATTCTGAGCAACATGAAATCTTCGTCTGCGCAAAGCGCGCTACAGGTACTGGACACACTGAGCCCAGTACTTGCAGCTCTTCGTTGAAATCATGGCTCGCCAGGCGTCGTCGTTCCGTGACGATGTCCGGAACGCGTCGATATTTCAGTGGAACGCCAGAGGTCTAAAGTCGCGTATGTCGGACTTTCGACAGTTTGTTTTTACGAATCACTTCCCCATTATCGTCATCTGTGAGCCCCTGACAACTCATATCAGGCTGTCAGGGTATGAGTGTTTCGTATCCGCCACGCATGGAGAATGCAGCAAGGTCATCGTTTTCATGCGTCGTGACCTTACGTATGTTCATCATCCGGTGCCACCCGACTATGGAAACGAATATGTGTGTGTAACAGTGAAGAGACGCAAGCTCACTTTCACAGTTGTCGGAGCCTACATATCACCCTCCAGCCGACTAGACTGCGAGCGGTTACGCCGAATCCTGACAGCGACTCCTCAGCCATGGGTGATGACCGGAGATTTTAATGCTCACCACCATCTCTGGGGAAGCTCTAACACAAATTTGCGGGGCCGAAGATTAGTGACATTTGCTTCCGAACAAGAATTATGTTTGTTGAATGACGGCAGCCCCACCTTTCTGCGTGGAACTTCATATAGTAGCTGCTTGGATCTCACCTTTGTTTCACGCTCCTTCATGAGAAAAGTTAGGTGGTTCTCAGACATTGAAACGCGGGGAAGTGACCATCTCCCCACTTATCTTAGGATTGAAGGGCTAATGGACTTCAAGCCTGCTAGCAGCTCTCACCATATGGACTGGCCGACCTTCAAATCAATTATGGAAGACAAGTGCCGTGACGGCTTGACCTCTAGTCTTGAGGACACTATAAAGGGAGCCTTGCAGGCTGCTACACACTCCCTTTCAAAAACACCTACACGCGCTCAATATGACATCGAGCTGGAAAAGCTCCGTGCAATTCGTCGCCGCGCAGAGCGTAGGTACAGGCGTACAAAGTCTGTACATGACTTGAGGTTGGCCAGAAGGACTCAAAAGAAAATTCATCGTCGTTTAGACAAACTCGCATCGCAAAGGTGGAGATCTTTTTGCGAATCTTTGGACCCAAGAAAACCTCTGTCTCTGATATGGAGAACTGTTCGCGGCCTCCGTGGGACCCCTCAGCAGCGTCACCCTTTCAGGTCTTTGTCCCTTCACCAACAGTGCAGCGAGATAGACATCGCAGACAGTTTCTGCAGGGGGATCGCTGGAACCTTTACAAGCTCCGCTGGGACTTTGCTGCCCGACCACCTACCCACATCACGCGACCCCCGCATGGACTGCCCTTTTACTATGGGTGAACTCGAAGCTGCACTTGCTTTGTGCAAGCGTTCGTCATCGCCAGGACCAGACGATATAACCTACCGTGCCTTACGTAACCTAGGGGAAGAGGCTCGGAAGGTGCTGCTCCTCTTATACAACAGCTCGTGGGAGACGGGCATGGTTCCCAAGGAATGGAAGACGAGTCGCATAATTCCATTGCTTAAGCCTGGGAAGTCGCCTTTAGACATTGCATCATATCGACCAATTGCACTTGCAAGCTGCGTTGGAAAACTAATGGAGAGAATGATTCTAGCACGGCTGGAATGGTACCTTGAACACTACCAGATATACCCAGACGCGATGTCCGGGTTCAGGCGTGGTCGCTCCTCCATAGACAACGTGATTGACCTGGTGACATATGTCGAGCACGAGAAGTCCCGCAAACGATTATCTGCTGCCATGTTTCTAGATGTTAAGGGAGCATACGACAGCGTAACACACGAAGCAATTTTGAGCACGTTAGAAGCAGTCGGACTTGGTGGCAAGACCTATTTGTGGATCAGTAGCTACCTAGAGCAGCGATCATTTTACATACTTACAGAGGATGGCCCAACTTCTCAACATTACAGTAGCCGTGGAGTTCCCCAGGGCGGAGTACTGAGCCCAACTCTCTTCAATCTAACGCTCATTGGACTCGCCGGCATCCTTCCTGGCACCGTTCGGCTCTCCATCTATGCCGACGACATTTGCATATGGGCATCGGCTGTGACACGACTTCAGCTTCGTGCGCGGCTTCAAAAGGCAGGTTCCTTGACATCATCCTACCTCCGTGAGCAAGGTCTGCAGCTAGCCTGTGAAAAGTGTGCTGTGGTGGCATTTACCAGGAAACTAATGTCGCCATACGTCATAACCCTCGACGGGCAGGTGATCCCCTATAGCAAAAGTCACCGATTTTTGGGAGTGATTGTTGACAGAAATCTGTCCTGGACACCCCATGTGAACTATGTGAGGAAACGGTTGACAGGAATCTGTCACATGTTTAGATTCCTAGCAGGAAAGACCTGGGGAGTGTCAATTACATCTATGCTACAGCTGTACCGAGTCCTTTTCATTGGATTCCTGCGGTACAGCCTACCAGTGATCGCGAACACCTGCAAAACTAACTTGAATACACTCCAAGGCATCCAAGCCCAAGCCCTGAAAATATGCCTTGGTCTGCCAAAGAGCGCGTCGTCGACAGACGTTATAGCAATCGCTCGCGATCACAATGTCAGAACGCATGTAACCATTGAAACAATGCGTGTGCACATAAGACACTGTGCCCGGACCCCTAATCACCACCTCGCAGGTCTTCCAGTGGAACGACCCCGCGCAACGTTCAGTTCAAAGGTCCTCGCCCACCGTGCCTCTCTTTCGTCAGGGTATGCACCTACAACAAAGGCTTCAATTCCTCCATGGTGTGTGAACCATCCTCAAGTTTGCCTCAACATCCCTGGTATTCTGAGAAAGTCGGACTTACCACCATGTGCACTCAAACAACTAAGCATGTTACACATGTATGCGAAGTACAGGGGCTGCACAGAAGTTTATACCGATGGCTCAACCACATCAACCAGTTCCGGTGGTGCTATAGTTATCCCAAGAATGGGAGTCACCCAGCACTTCAAAACTTCCCACGTCACCACATCTACAGCTGCAGAGCTCGCGGCTCTCCGCGGAGCGCTTCATATTATACACGCTGAGAGTCCTGCAAAGTGGGCAATCTTCTGTGATTCAAGATCAGCTCTACAAAGTATACAGTCGTTTCTTCGACACGTGGAGCAAAACCACCTTACATACGAAATCGCGGTACTTGTGCAAAATTTACAAGAAAAAGGACATGAGATATATTTTCAATGGATACCAGGCCATTGCGGTATCAGTGGAAATGACTCCGCAGATAAGGCAGCTCGGACATCAGGCGATGAAGACCGCTGTGTTCCCATTCCGCTCTCAAGGACCGACGCTGCAAGACAACTTCGCACTCTTGCGCGAACCATGTCCTTAACTGAGTGGAATACCCCATACACGAGGCGCACCAGACTGCACCGGCTAAACCCATCGCTGCAACTCGGACCTCCGGCTGGTTTGCACCGACGTGAGGCTTCGCTTCTTTGCCGATTGTGGTTGGGAGTGGCCTTTACGAACGCTTACTCTGCGCTGATTGGAATGGCTGATAGTCCTGCGTGTGCTGTCTGCGGATGCGCAGAGACCATAGATCACTTGTTGTGCCACTGCCCACAATTTGAGGAACATCGACTGCCTATGACCGAGTCCTTCACAAAGCTCGACGATCGTCCACTTTGTGAACAGACAATCTTAGAATACCGTCCTCACGGTCCAACGGCTCAGAAAGCAATGAAAGCGCTTTTGGCCTTTCTAAAAGCATCTGGCCTAGCCGAGCGCCTATGATATTGTATAGGACTGCCCTGTAGGCATTCCCCCTCTCTCCTTCTCTTTACTTTTATTCCCCTTTTCCCATCCCCCCGTGTAGGGTAGCAAACCGGACTCATGACTGGTTAACATCCCTGCCTTCCCTTCCTTATTTCTCTCTCTCTCCTGGCCATTTCGCTAATGGGATGTTTACGAAAATTGGTATGCCACAACATGACTACATGACGAACATAAATGACAGCTCATAACATGAAAATCGTGGCATGCATGTCATGAGCGGCATGATTTACATGCCACGGTCTTGGTGCTCTCCCTGACCGTTTCGCTAATGGGATATATGCGAAAATTGGTATGCCACAACATGACTACATGGCGAACATAAATGACAGGTCATAACATGAAAATCATGACATGCATGTTATGAGCGGCATGATTTACATGCCAAGGTCTTAGTGCTCTCCTGGCAGTTTCGCTAAAGGTGTGTATGCGAAAATTCGTATGGCACAACATGACTACCTGACGAACATAAATGGCAGGTCATAACATGAAAATCATGATATGCAAGTCATGAGTGGCATGATTTACGTGCCAGGGTCTTAGTGCTCTCCTGGCCGTTTCGCTAAAGGGATGTATGTGAAAATTGGTATGGCACAACATGACTACCTGACGAACATAAGTGGCAGGTCATAACATGAAAATCATGATATGCATGTCATGAGTGGCATGATTTACGTGCCACGGTCTTGGTGCTCTCTTGGCCGTTTAGCTAAAGGGATGTATGCGAAAATTAATATGGCACAACATGACTACCTGACGAACATAAATGGCAGGTCATAACATGAAAATCATGATATGCATGTCATGAGTGGCATGATTTACGTGCCATGGTCTTAGTGCTCTCCTGGCCGTTTCGCTAAAGGGATGTATGTGAAAATTGGTGTGGCACAACATGACTGCCTGACGAACATAAATGACACGTCATAACATGAAAATCGTGATATGCATGTCATGAGCGGCATGATTTACATGCCACGGTCTTGGTGCTCTCCTGGCCGTTTCGCTAATGGGATGTATGCGAAAATCGGTATGGCACAACATGACTACCTGACGAACATAAATGGCAGGTCATAACATGAAAATCATCATATGCATGTCATGAGTGGCATGATTTACATGCCACGGTCTTAGTGCTCTCTTGGCCGTTTCGCTAAAGGGATGTATGCGAAAATTAATATGGCAGAACATGACTGCCTGACGAACATCAATGGCAGGTGATAACATGAAAATCGTCACAGGCATGTCCTGAGCGAAATGATTTACATGTCACGCGTTTCGTTAATGCGATGTATACGGAAATTGGCATGCCACAACATGGCTGCATGACAATCATAAATGACAGGTCATAACACGAAAATCGTGACATGCATGTCATGAGTGACATGATTTACATGCGACGGTCTTGGTGCTATCCTGGCCGTTTCGTTAATGGGATGTATACGAAAATTGGTATGCCACAAAATGGCTGCATGACGAATATGACTGACAGTTCACAATATGAAAATCATAATATGCTTGTCATGAGCGATATGATTAACATGCCACGCGTTTCGTTAAGGGGATGTATACGAAAATTGGCATGCCACAACATGACTGCATCACGAACGCAAATGACAGGTCATAACATGAAAATCATGACATGAATGTCATGAGCGACATGATTTACATGCCACGTTCTCGGTGCTCTCTTGGCCGTTTCGTAAGGGGATGCATACGAAAACTGGTATGCAACAACATGACAGCATGACGAACATATATGACAGGTCATAACATGAAAAATCGTGACAAGCATGTCATGAGCGGCATGATCTACATGGCACTCGTTTCTTTAATGTGATGTATACCAAAATTGCTCTGGCACAACACGACTGCATGACGAACGTAAATGACAGGTCATAACGTTAGAATCATGACATGCGTGTATAAGCGGCATAGTTTACATGCCACAGTCATAGTGCTCTTGTGGCCGTTTCGTTAACTTCATATGTACCAAACTCGCTATAACGAGACAACAATGCAAGTCCATTTTACGTTCCTGGTGCGTGCTTCGCATTTCCTTGATTCCCCTTGCACGTGGGATCTGCCATTTTTTTTTAAAACCTCCTTGGGCCCCTGTAGCCTAACCGCGCTGCCATGTTGCTACTGAGGCCACGGAACATTGGCTGCCGTGGCAGGCGCAGCGGTCCGACTACCAGCGTGCACGTCGCAGCTAAGCGAGTCGAGGAGGAGCAGCGGCAATAACAAGGATGGCGACATAAACAAGCACATAGCTTCCCTGATGCAGGGTGGTTCTCTTTTAAAGCGAAAGCTGTACTGGCTTAGTCGAGCGAGTGTCGCCGTCTATCTCCGCTTGGACTTGAAGCGACGAACAGATACCGCGTGATTAGGCATGTCGTGCGAAGTGCGTCACAGATATATGTGCTCACGCGGTCGGACTTGTATACCCCATTGCGAGCGCTATTTGGCGCCATTTGTACCAGGCGCCTTGTCCTTAGGTATGTTCGATTTACCATGCGTGGCGTGAACTAGTTCTAGGGAGTTCAGAAGAAAGTGGCTGTCGGTGCCGCATTCATGCAGCGCCAGTTCAGCAAGTGCAGGTGACACTAGCACCCAACTGAAACGAATGCCGTAGTGCAGGTAGTGCAAGCCTTTTGCTACTGTTCCGCACTTCACACTTGCCGGCTGTTTGTTCGCGTTGATCCATCTGTTGTTCCTTGCCTGGCTGCTTTTGAGATGTGTTGGTGCACAAGCTGGGTAATTGCGTTGGAGCTAAGGATTGCGTTGCATCACTTACAGCCATCGTTCGAACAATTGTCGAACTGGACTCCGACAGCACAGACAAAGAGTTCGACGATGTTGTCACAATTCTGGCGCTTAAACTAACTAAAATACAACGCAACAGAATTCCTAGGTACTGTGAGGAAGTCTTGGCGGACGCGGCTGCTGTCTTCATTCGTGATCGGCGTCAATGTCGTCAGGACGCCGCTGACTGACAAGCGTATGTCGTCTGCTGCCATGGCTGCAAACGCTTCTGCACGTGAGGCACTAGCTCTCACGTTACTGTGCAGGTAGTGCAAGGATCTGTGCGTCCTTGCACGTATCGTCGCCATGTTAATCCTCAAGTGAAAGAGAAGGCGAAACGAAAGAAATATATCCAAATTCAACATGAAGTGAAAACGCGTTGGTCATGAATAATTATGAAATCCACGGAAGAAAAAAAAAGTTTCACCGAAAGGGCAAAGCAGTGAATGCGATAGCAATAAATTGTAATGTTATATGAAGTGAGGCTGGCAGGTAACTCCTTTGGGTACTATCGCACGTAACTCTACGAAAGGCTGGTGTAACAGAGTACGTCTGCTGCAGGGACACTTTTCGCACTCTCTTCGCGTTGAGAGCGCAGCACGTACAAGGGTTTACGAGCCGCCCGCTGATGGCTGCCGAGATAGCGCGTCCGCGCGAAGTCCACGGTTGCTGCTCGAGCGACACCCCTCCCCCTCCTCCCTCTCGCGTCTTTTCACGCTTGTTAAAGACGGGCGCGGCGTTTCCTCTCCCCTTCGACTGCAGGAGTCCCGATCGGGGTGATGTTATCGCATGCGCCCTTCGAGCGACGGAGATGCGCTGGGCTTGTTTGATCTCTGCTTCAGTCGTGTTCGTCGGCCCCACTCGCATGCTTTTACCCGCGGATAGAAAGTGCGACGCAGGGGAGTGGTTATCAGTTCGGAATTTGTACGGAGATGACGGCGACGGTAGAAACCCGTCGATGCTGTCCGTATAACTGCTATCGCAATAAAAAAAAATGTTTCAGGAGTGAATGGTGACCTGTACTGAGCAGAGCATTGGTTGAAATCGGGACATGGTAAGAGGAAGGCGGAACAGTTAATTAGCAGCATTTACACGCGTCATGAGTGATAAAGGGCGCATTTAGAGCGGAATAATCCAAGTGGCTGTACGCGGAGAACACAATAACCAAGCAAAGCCAGCGAACATCGCCCCGGCTTCCTTCTCGAAGCGACTCGAACATCTGCCGGGTAAGCGGATCAATCGGAGCGCGCTGCGCGAGGCTAATCCCATATCCTCTTCGCTCGTTGAGTGCTCCGCCGTTTAGTCAACGACCGGACAACGTAACTGCGAGTTCAGCAGCAGCGCATTGAGCGCACCGAATCGCCGTTCACTGGGGAGAAAAGCCGCGCCATTTATACACTCTGTCTCCATATTTATTTCTTACTGGGCATACGGCTGCTTCTATATACACCGGCTGGCGTTTGGACTGTTCTGTCTTTCGGGAGCGTGGACGTTGTTATTCGTCCCGGTATTTTTCCCTTTAATACTCAACCACCCATGATCTGTAAGTCAGTGCACGTTAAGGGAGCCCAGGTGGCAGAAAACTTCCGGAGCTTCTCTCATAATCAGAGCTGGTTGGAAATCTGAAATCGTAAATCAGTGATCTGTACCTCGCCTTATATCTTTGCGATCTCCACTTACGACACGTGCTGTCGAGCCGCCAGTTTATGCCGCTACACTGATTTGGTTGATTTATGTATGGGGTTTTACGTCCCGAAACCACCATATGACTATGAAAGACATGACTATAAAACGGCACACACACACACACACACACACACACACACACACACACACACACACACACACACACACACACACACACACACACAAAAGCAACAAAAAAATTCACAGCATATCCACGGAGTGAATGATGATGAGTGGGCGAAGCTCCGGAGGTTCATCGTAGATCGTGCCGAGTTCCGGATTAATTTAGTTAACGCGCACGCTACGAATCCTTATGGTTCAACTACGCACAAGTGAAATCTCCCACCGGCACTTCATTGCAAGTCAAGATCCAGTGCATATATATATATATATATATATATATATATATATATATATATATATATATATATATATATATATATATATATATATATATATATATATATATATATATGGGTGGCCAGTGAACGGTTCTTCAGCGCGAGCAGTCGGCATTTTTCAGTCAAGAAACTCGCTAGAAGACGCTGCCTGCGTCAAGCTTGTCTCTCGCGGGTGAGGGCGCGTTCTCCTTCTTTGCGAGCTGGTAGCGCGTTCATCGAAGAAAGAGCGTTTCCATAGTCAACGCGCGCCTTTCGCTCTCTCTGTCTTTCTCTCTCTCTCACAAGACAGCAGATGGAAGAGTGAGAGAGCTCGCGCGCTGGGAGGCACGCGCCGAGGGCGCGTCTCCCACACGTAGCATCATCCATTTCTTTGAAGGTAACGCGCTACTAGGAACAAAGGACGGACAGACCCAAACCTTAAGGAGCTTCGCCCCTAAAAAAGAACAAGCGAGACACTAAATTTGAAGAATACAAGAAGACAAGCGCGGAACCCTCATTTAATCCCTATTCGAGTCGACACACCTATATATACACCCGCAAGTGGGTACCATGAAAACCAGAAAACAATAAAAAAATCACATATTCCCATTAACATAAAATTGCTGTATTTTCTGCGTTTTCTGTGTTTTCATGGTAGAAGCGCGTGGGTACGTAGAAGGGTATGTCGATTGGAATAAAGATTAGTTGAAAGTGCGGCGCTTGTCTTCGTGTACTCTTTCACCTTTAGTGCCTCGTCTTCTTTTCGTATACGTGTGTTGCGCCGTTTTATAATCATGAACACGTACCAACTCTCCCTGTTACCAGAGCTGCTGAATATGATTGGCGCCTTAGCGGAGGACTCTAAAAATTTCGACCACCTCGGGCTCTTTAACGTGCCCTGACATCGCACAGCACGAGTTATACCGCTACATTCTCCTATTATATGTATACATCCATTACAACGTCCGCACTTCGCGAAACCGAGGTAAGCATGCGTTGGCATGGCCGCAAAGAAATGTAGCGCCCGTTTTTTTTTAATCCCCGACTGTCCAACTTCGAGCTGTTTATCTCAATCGCTGTCTGCTCTCCCGCCTTCCTTGTCCTCTTTTGTTGCGGCAGATTTGTGTTCCGGATAATTCGAGCGAGCGTACGCAGTGAACGGAATTTATGGTGCCGGAATCGAATACTCGTTCCGGCATAGGAGTGGCGTTTTAAGGAAACAAAAATGATGAAACCTGTTTTGGGCATCGTTGTAACGAGTTCTTTACCTGAACGTTTATTTTGCCGTGAAAGTCGTTCAGCATTTCCTGCACGTAGAATTTTCCGTAAGCTTTCCAGGCTTTGATTTGCGCATCAGTGGAATGTTTGTTTTTCTGACGTCGACTGATGGAGTGGTTTAGAATTCCGCGTTGTTGCTATGATTTTGTTTACTTGTTTTACGTTGCTTAGTATAGTGCATGGAAGAAGTACTATATTTTCCTTGTTTAAAGCAGTCTTGTTTAATATGCAGTCTTGACAATAACAAAGCTTCGTTGTTTTGCTGGTGAGATCGTCGTTCGAAATATGCCGCACTGCTCTGCAGCAGCTGTAATTTTGTTTTCGTCGAAAGCATCTTAAAGAGAAAGGGCTACGGTGTGACGGTCCAGTTCGCTTGCCGCGTGTCTCAAGTGAACACCTACCCCAATGGAAACAATCAGCAACTTCCATCCAACTGGTTTTAAAAAAGGACGTTTTACACGCATTACTAGTTCTTCATCGCTGGTTTGGTTAGAAGCATCTTTGGAAGTACGCGGACATCTTTTAATGCGCTGATTTTTAAGACTCGTCGTGTTTCTTACGCAACATGTAGAAACGTACCTCTATATTTCTTCGACGCAAGAAACAGATGGATAGACTAATGGTCTATGCTAATATACTAACAAGCGGGTTTGTAGTAGAGTGGGGGAGCATTTCCTGGCCAATGTTTATCTCTTATCTGTTTTTAAAGAGACGTTCTCAGTGACTGAAAGTCCTTATTTTCTCTAGGGTACATATAGACCATATGTGAATTGTCAAAACGTAGTCAAAGACATCTGTTGCAGAGGTACTCAGGAAGGCTGTTATGATCAATGGTGACTCCTAAGATTCTCAAAGTGTTGTACTATGCTGCATTAAGTAAACGTAATCTGTTATTATTATCGTGATTGAAGGTAAAAGTATATTCGCAAATGGTCTCTGTATAAATGTAAATAATTTAAAGCTACGGCCTGCCACAAATGATGAAAAGTTTTTATAAAAAGCAAAATTTATGTTACCGATATGTTAGTTCGTGAATAGCAAATGTAGCATTTCCATTCTTATGTATCTATCCCCTTCAGTATGGTCGCATAATATTGCTTTAGCACTTCTCGAGAGCACCGACTTAATCATGACGCGAGAAGTTCTCCTGAAACAGTACGGCAGTTCTCGCTAAAATCAATTGCAAGTGCACCAGTCAGCCAGTGTTGTCGTCTGACTATTCAGAACATTATTTTAAATGCCTGCGAATCAGAAAGCTTGACTTATAATGACACTACGTTGCCTTCTCTCTATACCAATTTTCTTCAACACCTCACCATTAATACTTTAAACACTCGGTCTAAAGCGTGACGACACGTGCGATATTTCGGGAAAGTAGGCAGCCATTATTCTTCAGCGTCACCGTCGTAAATGTAGCAATGAAGGATGCCCACGCCGAAAGCAAAACCACTTGAGGTGCAAAGATGTCGACAGCGCCAGATCAAACACCACAAGGCACAGCTGTTGGGTTGCAGAATAATAATAAAAAAGCAGGCTATGCCTAGAGGGAGTCAATTCGTAAGCCACCGTGACTATAACAGATGTAGTTCAGGAATCGAAAGCGTGACGTAAATACGGAACGACCATGGAGATGCATAAAGCGAACGAACGCAGCCAAATACCGGACGTGGCCAAACGTGCACATCCCTCCAAACCACATCGACCGCAAAAAGAGCCCACTTGGATGTCCCGGATGGCTTCGGTAGACCGGAACACGGCGTCACTACTCTGTTATCATAATGGAGGGGACCCTGTTCGCATACGAGGAGCCGGTGGCTATTGTGGCGGACAGGGCACTGTCTGCCGGAATGCGTGAAAACGCCAACTGCGGTTCAGACCCATCGCGTTGGATAACGATTCACCGCGTGGTCGCCTTGTCCAGACTTTCTGTTCGTGTTCTTGCGTGTGGCCAGAGGCGATCGATCAGGAACACGTACCCGTTCTATACTACTGACCAAGCATTTCGAACGTGGCCAAGGGTATTTGCGGGAGAGGGACGGGCCAACTGCCGGACGCATGTGTCAACGGAATTGTCGAGCCGTGTCGAAGAGAGGCGACAGCTCGAGTCTGCGCAGCTTTCACGGTGACACCCACGCACGCGGCTGCTTGCTGTCGATGTCGCGTTATTACCGAAATTCCGGGAGGTCCCCGGAAGAGTTGAGCAGGAATAGCGCTTCCCCTAAATGTCGTCTCCGACTTGACAGTACGACATTTTGTTCAAATATAACCCGCCCGCATGGTCATTGTCAATAAAAGCCATGCGTCTGGTGGAAACCCCGTCGAAGGCGTGGTGGTGACTAGTATGTATATGCGTTATTTTGAGCTACGTACTTTTTTAGGGGCGAAGCTCCTTAAAGCGGCACCCGTTCGTCCCTCGTCGTAGTCGTAGTCGTAGTGCGTAACCAGTCTTACGCTTTGACCTCCAAGGTGGTGCCGGTGGGAGATTTCTCCTGTGCGTTGTTGAACAATAAAAAAAATTCGCAGCGTGCGCGTTAACTAAAAGCCGAAATCTTCTGTCTCTCATTCCCCATTAGCAGCCATTGGCATGTTCCAGTAGGAAACGTTAGTAAAAGTAGAAGTGTTAAAAGCCAAGAATTTTGTTCAAAACGCCGTTGATTGATGAAATAAACCAACGAAAGACGCCAGATGTTTTCTAAAAGCAAAACGAAAAGACGCCAGATGTTTCTAAAGCAAAACGAAAAGACGCCAGCTGCTTAATGAAAGACGCCAGATGTTTCTAAAGCAAAACGAAAAGACGCCAGCTGCTTAACGAAAGACGCCAGGTAAAGCAATGGTTTTCATCTGCAACCAGTGCAAGAACCACTTAGCTTACATTTCACCGACCACAAAGCGGTCATAATGAAAGGACAACGGAAACCAGCAATGAAAGATTGATAAAACATTTAATCAATCGTTTCACGTCATTTTTATCGGGCGAATTAACGGAAGAAATTTCACGGTTTAACCGATGATTACTTCCAGGAGCTTCGCCCAATCTCATCATCATTCACCTCGTGGATCTGCCGTCAATTTTTTGTACCAGCTTTACCTGATATACCTGTCGTTCGTGGGCTGGGTAGTTCCAAAATTTGCATTCATGCTTGCTTAGGGGTTATTTTTTTTTTTGTAGGCATGTATCGCTGACTTGTGTGCGCTTTCGGTTGTCGTGGAGCTTCTCGCTTTCTGTATATGTCTGGCCACTGTCAATGTGCACTCGTCATCGCCGTATACTATATATACTCTATAACACGTCCACAAGGAAGCAAGGAAGGAGGGAAGGAAGGGAGGGAGGAAGGAAGGGAGGGAAGAAGGCAGGAAACAAAATGCAGGGAGGCGCACAAAGACGCAAGTATGATAGCGAGCAATCGTTTGGTTGGTGTCGTCTGGTTGCGCCGGTGCCTTTAGGTTTCAAGAATGTACCAACTCGCCCAACAAGAGGTTTTGATGTTGACAAAGCTATTCGGCGTGCAGCGGCACCGTTTACTGAAAATGCAATTAAACACTCAAAAGCACTTGACGTCACGGCAAAAGAGCTCATTTGTTTTTGTTTTTTTTTTGTTTTTTTTAGTTTGTATGCGGGAACGCGGGATGGGAAGGGGAGGAGAACGCACGCTCTTGTTTTCTTCGTATTCCTGATGGGCCAATGTCGGCAACGTTCGACGTTAATGGCTAATGCACTTCGATCAATGCCAGGTGCATCGTGTAACATGATGTGCGTTCCAACGTGCCTGCCTCGAGATGCAGAAAGCTGTGCCAGTGTCAGAAGAAGGCAATAATCAGCGAAGATGCTTCCCCAGTCTTACACTTAAGGCTACATGATACTACGAAGCTCTTTCGCAAGCTTTAATGCGGGAATACACGTATGCCTCGCTTAGGTGATCCTCCTGATCTCTGGGGACATCTGATCTTTATGTTTACGTTTTGAAACAACACATCATGGTGTTCAGCTTTGTTTAAGCGCTTTTACATGATACCTTGCGTCGAAGCTCCAGAGAAATGAATACCGCCATTGAAATCCCATCTATTTTCTCTTTGAGATAAAATTCGGAGAAATTGCCGAAAGGCGTTTTCGCGAAATGCGAGGTCTTGGCAAAAAGCTTTTCGGCGCTTCTTTCTTTTTGACAGCGTTCTCCTCGTCTTGCATACAGCGTAATACAACAAACACACTGTTGCTGGGCGCTTAGACAACTTTTCTTGTCCCTATTTACACCACTCAGCTTCGGAATGGGGTATCAGGTAGAAGTAAACTTTCCGGGCATAGCGGAACCAACTTGTCCGCAGCATGAGCTTCTCATACCGTGGCAGAAGCGGCGACTCGGTTATAGGGTGCCATGCTATAGAGTCGCGCATGAAACATGAAACCGGTCGTCTTTTGTCTCATCTCCATGTTATCACTCGGTGTGTGGTGCGGCCCTGCCGGAAGCATGCATCGCTGTCGAAACCGAAGCCATCTTTGCGGCTATTTAAATCCCCGATTCCGCGTGCTCTCTGTTTCTAAGCAAACGTTCTTTCTTAGATGCGCTTTTTTTCTTTTTCCTTCCCAGGTTTTTCAGCTCGTTGGTCAGTAAAAGCTTTGTGCTCTGCGTAGATTGATTACCCGAGCTCGGGTCTCATAGCCTTATATCCCCGGCTAATACCTGCACATCCAAGGCGGATATGAGTCGCACGAAGATTTATTTATTTATTTATTTATTTATTTATTTATTTATTTATTTATTTATTTAATGTGCAGCTCATACCTGCATATTTTTTCTACTTCGCTCACATAACCTGCGTAACAGACACGCAGGTTGTGTCGCCTGTGGCTTGGGGTTGCCTTCACCAAAGCCTACTCATTTCGCATTGGAATGCCAAACGAACCTATGTGTGAGAACTGCGGCTGCGACGAAACGATATGTCATCTTCTATGTGAGTGTCCCCGCTTCAGTCGCCCCGGGAAAGAACTTACCGCTGCTCTAGACAGACTTGACAGCCACCCTTTGTCCGAGCAACGAATCTTGGGACACTGGCCAGGACCATCGTCAGCAGGGAAAGCGCTGAACGCGCTGTTACGATTTTTAAGGACGAGCGGTCTAAAGGACAGACTCTAAGCAGTGTCGCGTTTCTTCTTTTTTTCTGTGCGTGTTTTTTTTTCTCTGTCCTTTTCTTTCTTCTTGTCGTGTCTCCTTTCTATTATCTTTCATTCCCCTTACCCCTCTTCCCCTGCACAGGGTAGCCAGCCGGTCTCAGCACTGGCTAACCTCCCTGTCTTTCCTCCTCCTCCTCCTCCTCCTCTTTCTCAACGTCAACTTCATGTTGACTAAGGACGAATTCGCATCCCCTTCGTGAGAGAGCCGTGACAAATAGTCTACATCTCACGAGCAACTAGTGAAGTTTGTGACCGTTCGGGCTCCGCACGTAGGTAGTTGTTTTTTTTTTCTGCTACTTCATTTTTCCTTTACCTCTGGACTGCCACACTGAGAATAAGAACTACACGTAACGCCCCTTCTCCTTTGCCTGGGCTCATCCATCTGTTGTCTTTTATGCGTTTTTTTTAGCACATGCCCGCTGGACTCGAGTTTTTGCGAAAAGAACGTCTATGTGGCATTTTCACTGCTTCTGCTGCATAAAGAAATCAGAACGCGATCCGCTGCATTCAGATGTCTCCTGCAGAACAAAGTCTTCTGCTATTCGTATTCGCAGCTTTAATAGCCTTACTCGAATGGCTGCCTAATTGTTGAAATTGAAGAGATATTCATTTCAAGACACCGATATTTTACGAAATGCGCAGGACTGCAATAGAAAAGAAAGGCTCCTCGATTTTATGCAAGATTAAGAACGTGGAGTGTGCCTATCTGCCATAGAGCGCTGGCTCACATTATGTTGCGGGCGTCATCGCATTACAATGAAACTCCGGCTACCACCATTGTTTGTCAATTCAACAGCTCGCAGTTTCTTTGGTTATGTTGCCATTAACGTAGGCGGCTGCCCGAGGAAACGTTTCCAGTAAAAAAAAAAAGAAGAAAGAAAGAAAAAGTATAAGCTGGAACGGGACAGAAAGACGTCGCACAAAGTGCGCCAGAAGAATCCTCTTTTCGAAGCCCCTATAGGAATTCGCCGGTATACTGACGAAATCGCCTGCATCCCGTCAGAACCGCGTCTTTCCATACGCTCGATTTGCGCTCACGAACGCATTTGCTTTCAAACCGAGCGCCAAGAAAACGTTTAAGAAAATTCGGGAACGTTGTGGAAACACTGCGAAGAGTTGAGGAAGCTCGCGTCTGTTTTCAATTCCACGAAGCAGGAACGGAGGATCGCAATGAGGCGAATCGAGGAAACAAAAAACAAACAAACAAAAAAAAAAACAGAAAAAGAGAGAAATGCCAGAATCAAAGAAACAATGCGTGCAAGACGCAATAACTCTTCAGCGATATAAGATCGATTTCCCTGTCTGTCTATTTCTCTCTCCTTCTTTCTTTCCTTTTTCTTTTTTTTTGGGGGGGGAGGCGGATGGGGGGGGGGGGGCGCTCGATAAGCATGCGATTGCCTGGAATGCGGCGAGACTGTCTGGAAAGAGAGAACATGTTTTTTTTTTTATTATTGAGATATAAGACACGTGCCAAAGGCTTAGGGTGCTGCACATTCTCCTTGTTTGTTTGTGACAAGGCGTCTGGTAAACTTCTCCATATAGATGCACAAAGAAAAACACAGGGAGATCGTTTATGAAGTGTATACCTGTGGAACGTTTTTGCGAACTTGCATGAACAAGCACTTGTAGAAAAGTTAACTGCCACTTGTAAGTCTCCGTTTTTAGATAGCATCATGATGTATACACCAAGGTACAAAAGAACCTTGGCTGTGGACGGCTTACCTTTGCGTCCCTGTTTTTCTTTTTTTTTTTTTTGCGTTGTGTGTTGTCCGCTTTTATGGGCTTGAAGGATTCCTAAATACTGTCGCTATCGCTTAAGAGACGGAAAGTCGAGAGTTGAGGCCTTTGGCAGATGGACTCTGAACATAGGACTTCGAAACCGGGACGTTTGGGATTCGAACATCACGTATGTGTAAGTTGGCATAGGCAGTAAAAGTTAACATGCAAACACTCGTGGCTAATACCCGCAAGGTACCCAGCACGAGTATGAGCCACACGTGATTTTACTACTGTTAATCATGAGGTAACTGACGAGGATGTCATGTTACTGATGTTATGATCTCTTAACCATGTTGGTCATACATTCGTACTCTTCCATGCCAATTTTGGTGTATACCAACCAAACGTGACGGTTTCTTGCACCATATTTTTCCACCACTTTTTTTCAAGGTCACCTTCACATGTGGTAATACTCCTGAAAGAAAGTGGGTGAGACAAGGGGTGCTTCCTACTCAGGCCACTATTTCACCTGTAATTCTAGGAGGACGTACTCTCGATGTACGAAGTCAGTACTTTATTTATTTGATTTCTGGGGTTTTACGTCCCAAAACCGGCTATGATATTGAGAGACACGGTAGTGGAGGTCTCCGGAAATTTCGACCACCTGGGGTTCTTTAAAGGGCCACTAAACAGGCTCCTACTTTTTTTCTAAGCCACCCAAACAAGCTAGCTCAATCATAGAGAGGGTTACGGCGATCACATGCTGCGAATATGACAGCGCTGCGCTCTACACAGACGCCGTATTTCAAAAAACTATTCCTGCGCCTCTTTCCTGCGATTGACCAGTCGCGCTCGCATCCTAGGTGTCGTCACGTTCTACTGCGAACAACTTTGCGCCGTTGCAGCTCGTTGATTGGTCGAAACCAGGTGTATGTCAGATCCTGTGGCCATCCCACCGCGTGAGCGCCGTAGCAGCGCTGGCCGGAGCAACCGGAACTACAGCGCAAGCTTCAACGACGTCAATTTCTCGCGTCATGTCACGTGTCAAAAGTGGGCGGAGTCACGACGGCGCGCCGCGCCTGCCCTCTCCTCTGCAGAGAAGGGTGGGGAGGCCGACCGAGAAAACGAAACCGACGCAAGCGGTCACTTAAACCTGTGTAACTTCTTTATTATTGCATCTATTCGCAAAATTCTTTCGGGAGCATGTTCACATCGCACAGGAGCGCAGTTATATCTCTAAAACAAATTTTGGACCTCGGGGTTGTTTAGGGGCCCTTTAACGTGCACTGACATCGCACAGTACACGGGCGTCAACATTTCGCCTCCATCGAAGTCAGTATTTGCGGAGTTCATCTGATCCGATGAGCATTATAACTCGAAGTACTTTTAAGTTGAACAGTTGGCCTGTATGCTTGGAAAGATTAGCCTTGAATTAAGATCATGACGGATTTCATTCTAATATTGCATTTGATTTCAACGGTACGTCACATATATCTACGAGTCACGGGGTTCGGGTAAATAAAAGGCCAAAATCCCAGCCGAATCTCGTTAATGGACTAATGTTGGGTAGCGTGCAAACGTTAGGCTCTTTATTTCTATTTAAATGTGAGAACATGGTAATGTAGGATACGTTAGAGCCAGCTATCCCATCATCATAATATTGAAGCTGAGAAGAATAAACACACGTGCAGAAAAAGAAACCCGCAAGGAAAGACAAAAGCATAACAAAAGACAGAATAAGAGTATCTACAAACTACGTACAAGCATGATGGATAGCATATAAAGGATACCTCTAAGGGCGAACTGCAATGCATGCAGAGTGGATACACATTTTACCGCTGGTACACTCCCTACGAATATTTCTGTGTACTGGCTCAGAAAATGTCTATGTGATATGCCAACGCATGATAAGAAGAGGCAATAATATCATTCACAAACAGTTCATGAGGTTTGTGTCCATTAAAAAGTGTCGAAGAGCGCTGGCTGCACGTCTTTGGTTTTCAGGGTGTGGCCACCATCCAAGCACTTTACTTTTGCCCGATCTTCCGCTAGTAAAGGAACCGTCAGTAAACGAACAACAACAACAACAACAACAACAACAACAACAACAACAACAACAACAACAACAACAACAACAACACAACAACAACAACAACAACAACAACAACAACAACAACAACAACACAACAACAACAACAACAACAACAACAACACAAGAGGATAACAAAAAAGAAGCGATGGAGCACTCGTGGTCTTGAGCAGTGAAGTTAACGCCGAAACGCTCGCTAAGACTCCTAAGCGAAAGAATTCGTCACGACTTCGAGACTCTTTGAGATAACCAGTAACACGAAGACACGGGCATCTTCTTGAAACCTTCTTGGCGCCGCGTCTGAACTGGGTCCTCAGTGCCACAACAGGTCCCCCTTACGGTGTGAAAAATAAACCCATCAAAATCCGAAACACTCTCGATGTGCATGATTACTTGATGCGCAGCTGCATCGTCCAACTTTCGTTCGGGGCCGACTGATATGCGTTATGATTGCATTTGAAGAAGAAAGCCTCACTGTCTCCTTGCAAAAGTGCCTTTGGAAATCTGCGTAGAATTTCAAGGTAAAAAAACAAAAAACAAAATCTGCATTGCACATCTTAACGTCACCTAAACGGTATCGTTACTTGTTGCGCCAACTGTAGTGCTCTATACTTTCTTTGCATAGTATGTTTTGTTCTGCTTTCACGATGTAACACATACGCTTTTTCCGTGGAGGTCCAGCAGAAGAATGCTTACGCATAAATAAGTTCCGAATTACAAGGAAGATGGGAAACAGAGCCTCGAATTCAATTTTTCGGCGTGTAGTAGTGGGACTTACGCCGTAGTTTTAAATCTAGGAGTATATTACGTTATTAATAGCATACTGTACCGCGCTTAATAGAGGAGGAAGGAATTCATATTTATCATGTAAGCTATACGCGTAAGCATTGGTAGCCTGCGGTACGTAGGAAATTGGTCATATCAGGTGCTTGTTCACTGTACATGTGGGACCATACGCTTCATTATAATCGGCTGTTTCTAGGTTGAGCATTTCAGCTATATACTAGTGTACTGTGACAATGCTTGCGTTTCCTTAGGTGAGTTAGGCACTACACATGTGCAAGGCGAAAATTGGCAGTTGTTTGTGTAATTACAATTGATAGCGGGAATCAGCACGTGTACACGGGAAGCTGCCGTCAAGCACAGTAATACGGCAAAACACATATCTTGTTCCAACATTGCTTTAGGTGATTTCTGAAGGTCAGAAGGGCACCTTACAGAGCATGAAGAATGTCGCATCACGTAAAACTCCTCTACTACACCGTTACTAAGCGTTAGGAAGGTCGCCAGCAGTCCCCTTTGCAAGCGTGAAAGCGAACCACGCCTAAACAAACGTGAAGACATAGCCGTCATTGACACTTCAAAAGCGTTACTCACCCAAAGAGCCATGCTTAGCACGCAAGCATGATTCTTCACCGTGAAAACATACCACGCTTAAAATAAGCGTACAAAAAGTCATCTAGACTCACAATTGCTAAGCGTGAAAAATTGGGAGTGTATAAGATGCGTTTTACTTTATGTAACTCTGGTTTCGTGAGCGATGTTTCATTTTTTTTGTTTTGTCAGTGTCCTGTCCCCTATAAACACTCAAGTGTAAGGCAAAAGACACGGTTGTACAACCCTAACCATAAAGATGTAGAAGAACCAGGCACCACGGAGGTCAACAGGAGGGAGCAATTTGCCTTGCGACTCAATGGTCATCGCTCGTCCAGGGCCCGTCACTAATTACATTAGATGGCAATTACTCCCTGACACTCCGTTTGCAAAGCTATAACGCAGCCGTAAATGTGTGCCCGGCGGTTCTGCACCCCTTGTCTTGCAAGAGTCTCTTCTCGCCTCTCTATCAGGCTTCACTAAGCCACACACCTCTCTTTGCATGGTTCGCTCTTCGCGGCATATTGGTGCGTGTCCTTTCATACATGGTCCATGCGAGGTTCTGAGCATGTAAACGAAAATTACAGCAGGTGCTGGTATCACTGAAATTGAAACGCAGCATGGTATGGATTTGTTTTTCATTTGCTTAGCGGCAGCAGCATAGGTTTTACTTTGATTTCCTTGCTATTCTGTTGAACATGGACAGCTGTCAGTAGCGCAGCCAGCATCTTTTCGGACGCTGGAAGACAGTTCAGCTACTTTATACATATGTGGTGCATGTATGCTTTCACCTATCTATCTATCTATCTATCTATCTATCTATCTATCTATCTATCTATCTATCTATCTATCTATCTATCTATCTATCTATCTATCTATCTATCTATCTATCTATCTATCTTTTCACGGGTAATCGAAGCCGGCCGTCCTCTCTAAGGCTTCAGCCCTTAACGCCATCTGTCATAGCCTGTTGACTGGTACTGCCAGTGACCCGTACCGACGACTGGATCGAATGGAAGACGTAAATGAGCTGGAAGAGGGAGCAGGCAAAGAGCTTAAGAGGCTTCACCTCGACTCGCCCAAGAAGGCGTAGCTACTCTAGCTCCCCGAAAATCCTGACCTCCTTGGAGAAGAGCCTGTTTCGAAACCCCTGAAGGGATGGTCTGACGAAAGCAAGATTATATAAGCCTTCATACAAAAAAGAAGCCTTCAAATAAGTCTTCGTAGGTGCTCCAAACTGCAGTAGAGGTGCAGGCACATACCTTCTTGCACTGCCCAGGCACGTAGAAGGGGCCTTGGATACAGGAACGTTGTCTAGAGACACGACTCGGCAGTAACTATAACAATTATAGCTGCAGCCGGCGCTACTCCCTCGATGCAGTTTCTCGACGTCAAATGATGAGATTCGCAGCGATTAGTTTGATTTGTTTTATTGTTGTGCTCGTCATCCCTTTCTCGAATACGGTAATCCCCGCTAGATAAAGGCAGCACTTTTGATGTCAGAAGAATCTGCGATTGCCGATCCTCAGCATGTACAGTACTAGCATAGCCGAGAAAAAAAAATGCCAACTATAGTGCTTTGAAGAGACAGGTGCCTGCAATGCTCAAAGATCAGCGAAAGCCCTCAGACGCCTTCGAAGGACTTCTGCAGATGAGGCTGTTTCAAAGTGCATTACTGCTTGTCTATGCCATGCGCGTGACATCCACCGACAGTTATTCGTGCATATAAGTTCGCGAACAAGCGATATTACGATACTGCGATACTGTTAATGCGATAGCGTGTAAGTTGTCAATGGAATGTCGTAAGGCATTTTAAACTAACTTGCACCATCTGCGAACATCTTTTGAGCTTTAACATTGCCGTTTATAGAATATGGTGCCCTGTTAGACTGTTTAGGCGCCGCATTTTGGTAGCAGGTCCACTGTTGTACACAACTAGGGTATAGTAGAAGGAAGATTCCTCAGATTTCTCTGCCGACGAGGAACTTGTAATTCCCAACATTGCGCTATTTTATTCGGTGAGCTAAAAGCCGGCAGTCAGTCGATGCATTTAGTGTTTCATGATGTTGCAGATGAGGCAGTGTATTATCAAGGTCGTTCGGCACACACAGAGAGAGAAAACCTTTAATGAGGTATTCGAGATGTTTGCCTGGTAATGGGCCTGACATGCTACTCCAGGTTCTGGGTGATGGTAATGATCTGTACACTGATAAACACATAACATAGAACGTCACACACAACCACATAGGATGATGTGTACCAGCTTATAACGTAAGAGCATTCTGGCACACCTTCTCCACACAGCCGAATTGTTGCCACGAATATCAGCGTACGCAGCTGGCTATATATATATATATATATATATATATATATATATATATATATATATATATATATATATATATATATATATATATATATATATATATATCCACATGCATTCACGCTGCATCATGGTGTGTATTAGTGTATAATGACCACTCCGCAATATGCAATCTTAATGCGCTCGACGGTTTCCTGCACGCAAGCCCGCGCGTATACGCAAACCCAGAATTCGGCCTATTTATTCGTACTGACAAAGCCTAACGTGGACACCACAGTTCCATGGTTCAAACTTTGTTCCTAGCTCACCCCAACTTTCTCCGCGCACTTACATCCAAAACATGTGGCTTACTCGCATGATTTATTCTATATCTCTCCTAATCTTAAGGCAATGCATGCGATCCACGGCTTGGATCGAAGAAACCGAATGCCGATCATGCATTACTTGAGGTCGATAAGGGCCTGCTCCGGCGCCATCTTTCTAACGCGGAAAAGATTTTCTGCCTCTTTTTTTGTCCTTCCTCTTTGATTACCATGCGCATATGAAGCAATGTAAGAACTAACGTTGCGTGTGTAATAAACACAGAAACTGTAGTGATTGATGACACCTTGTTCTGCTCGAATGAGGCAGGGCTTAGTATCAAAGAAAGTATGCCGGTCAGGGGGATAACTTATCGTTCGACTTGATCGAGCTAGTTCGATTAATACCAGTTTGGTGTTTGTTTAGGTCGTACTCCGATGTTGAAGACACAGTAGGAGATATCGTCTTGAAACTTATGTAACTACTCAGTTAAAGAACAAAAAGCGCAATATTGTTTATGTAGATGAATCGTATGTTTATACAGACTTTCGCGAAGAACAGATACAGAATTTAATCTGAAGGGAAACCCAACATTACTTTAACAAAATGCATTGAGGGAAGCATAAAAATGAGCTTGCAGAAATTCTATCTACGTAGCGGAAAATACGAATAACAGAGCAAGTGCCTTTTTACAAAAATATATTAAATACACTCTTTTAGATTCGTATTTAAAGGAGCTGTCCATGTAATTTTATGTTTGTATCAGTATTTTTTTTTTCCCATGAAACGGACTTCCCGCCTAGGGAAATACAAACTAGAAAAGAAGCCTCAGGGGAAGAGGGAGGCTTGAGTCGATGAACAGATCGCTAAAAAAGATGTAGAACAGGGAGTGTCGCCGGAGCCAACGTTTTGACAAGCGTACTTGTCTTCGCAGTCGCCGTCCTGACGAAGACGCCGTCTTGACGAAGCCTACACAAACTGTCGTAACGGACAGCCTCATACCTTGATAATTTGTTCTGAGGACACTCCAATGTGTTTCCCGTTTACATCGGCGTGACAGGCGTAATTATTAAGCGTAAATTTAGCGACACACACACACGCACACACACACACACGCACACACACACACACATCGTTTTTGTCTCTGTCCTGTCCCTTCTTGGGAGCGTTGCGCGACTCCCATGGCAGGCGCTGACAAGCAGAACGTGCGATATTAGCTAAGAGCTGTGTTTTGCTCGTGAAAGCGCATAACTCTACAACAAACTCGCCAAATAAAAGAGTGACAAGCAGAGAAAAGTAGTAGTGGCTCTGATTTTCTCCGCGGTTTCAAGATACGTGTGACGTTATGTTTATAAAGGCTCCATCTGTGCAATTAGCTTTTTTTCATATGAACTTATTTTGTGTACTTTTGCACGCTTCCTTAATTCATTCACCTTTCACACCTGAAGCAGCGTCCGCATTAGCACGTCCTTACGAGCTTCTTTTTACGTGCGAGTTTTCTTTTACGCAATATCTTTGTCTGCCCGCTTTTAGTAATCTTAGTCGACTTATTTCAACTCCGGCCTCCATTAGCCTTACCTCTCTTTTACCTCCGAAAACAAAAGCGCCCGATCTGAACTCACGAAAAGAAGAAAACATTAGAAACCTCCGTGAGTGTTGATCGCGCGCTTTTATTTCCCTGGATAACAGTTATGCTCGCCCAACATCACGTTTTGTTAAGCTACCTCTCTTTGTTTGGTAGCGGCTAGTCGTTTCCGCATATGCTTTCTACGTGAAAAGGCGTAGATGGAGTCTTTCAAAAGCTATATGAACCTTCCTGTCACCTTAATTGATGACATACAAGAAAATGATCAGTGCCGTTCACTGTGCCTACAGGGCAAACAGTGCACATTAAGATAAACTATAAACGCAGTGCGGCTCGCGGTTTGTCCCAGTGAAAGATCGAAGGCATGTTTAATTAAAGAGGAGGGTAAAGATCTAAAGAAGAACGAGTCCCACTTGCTCCTTCGTATTCTTTTAACGTGTGCATTATACATGACTGCTTTGTGTTGAGAATAGAAAGTGGTCACCGTTATAGGTCTTAATGGACGCTGCCGATACCACGTTTACATTGAAGCCGGCTGAATGTAACGTAGTCTACCGTTGCAGTAGAGACTCTCTGTGTTGTGCTTGCACTGAACGTCAGAAGATGGAGTCACTATAGTGCCGCTGTTCACATCGGTGTGCCTACATGATGGAAATGAAAAAAAAAGCACACACACAAAAAGAAGAGTGAAAGGGAACTTTACTGACAAGCATTCGGACAGATGGTGTTATCAGAATATATACTACGGTCATCTGCATGAGAGAAACGCGTCACTAGGAATTATCAAATGACGTGGCTGTCGGAACTATCAAGTAGTGTATCATTCAGTTCCTGCGCTGTTATTAGTTTCCTTTCGTGATTTCATTATAATTTTTCTTTAATTATAGTCTGTCGATTCCTAGGCTTACTGAAGTTTCTTCGTCTATTACAGGAGGCACCCCCGCAGTTTTTACTTTTGGGCGTCCTTCTGAAGATGTAATTACGGCAACACAAGCTGACAAGCAATCTACAGAAAAGCAAACCTTCACCGTTACTGCTATATGGAGACGCACGAAGCAAGAAAACGCTACTGCTCCTGAGCGTTGAAAAGGAGAAAAAAGAAAGAGGGCGAGATGGACAGAGAGAGAGAGAGAGAGAAACAGGAATTTCGCGGGTTGCATAACGGCAGCGCTATGACGATTCTGGAATGGCGCCGACTGCAACTGCGAATCGGGCACGTAAAAGGTCCCCATCGTTGCCGAACGCGCATTGCGCAAGAGCAAACGAAGAAAGAAAGCTTCCCTTAAAGCTACTTGCTCCGCAATGTTACTACATTTTAGCGCACTTGGAAGCGTGACGTCGTTAAGCAAACGCTATTCGAGGACAATACTTGCACTCACGGTTGCGCAACTGTGATTGCTTCACCACTTATGCTTTTTCCTACTTCTCTTCACCCAGGTTTTCCGACGCAACGGGACAAGATTGTAGCGACACAAGCGGCAAGAAAGAGATCTAAAGATAAAACAATCGTTTGGTACAATTCTGTCCATTACCCTTGCACATACTGCCGACGACACAAGTAGCACAATTTGCTATCACAGATTTGTACTAACCAATTCAAGTTGTCACGCTGCTTAGAGTAAATGTTTACTGAAGCAGGCAATAGTAACTTAGTTTGAAGCTATTTCCTCCCTGATGATATTTGACTTCGTGGACTACTTATTGAATTTCGTCTATTTGATTAAACTAGCTGAGGCTTAAACGTAGTGGAAATATCGTAGTAATTAGGACCACATATAGTGATAATTTTTTCGTTCACAATTGGTGTTTCGTGGTGATGCGGCACACTAAGCACACGAAACGCCGAACGCAGTTTTTCCTGTTCGCCTTTAGAAACATTTGCCTAACTGCAAACTACCGGTAACACAGGTAACAGAGAACCGTGGTTTACGGTCCAAGTAACTTTCATTAAGTTGCTACGAATATATATGTATACGTTACAAGAATTTTGAGTAAAGCGTTAACAAGCAGTGCAGACATTTTAATTTGACGCTTGAGACGCAGGCGAGATTTCCTCATCTCCTGCCTCTTCAACAAAGTTTATCCGTTAGCGTTATTCTTATTCCCACTCGTTTCTTTCGGCTATTTTCTAAACGAAATGGACAACGTTTCACTGCAACCTACAGGATTGGGTAAGCGGCCACGACAAAGCCAGGTGACAGCAAAACCGGCCTTCATACTGTCTAGATGTGAGGCTGTCCTCTTGAAAATTCTTGCTTATTTATATTTCACATAGCCACGTTCGATACCACATCGATACATTTTCATTATAGGTTGTGCCACACTTATGTCCTGTTAATAAACAGGAGGTATCGCTAAACAAAATGTTGCACCTTCATATACGTATTGCGTTCTGCGATTCTTTTAATAAACTTGAAACTTGAAAAAACTTGAAACAACAACAACAACAACAACAACAACAACAACAACAACAACAACAACAACAACAACAACAACAACAACAACAACAACAACAACCGAGAAGTGCTGCTACCCGTATCTAAGAAAACTGAAGGTCTCAGGGCGCGTATCCCAGAGTGGTCGGTCGGCTGGGGAATATTCCAACGTTACTAAGGTACGCCGGGTATGTTGGTTTCACAAGAAAGAAAGAAAGAAAGAAAGAAAGAAAGAAAGAAAGAAAGAAAGAAAGAAAGAAAGAAAGAAAGAAAGCTCATGACCTTCAACCAAGCTTTATAACATACAGAGGGACAAGTAGAAGGATGGAAAATAAAATAAAATAGAAAAATGAGAGGGGACAATGCCCCGCGCACTCGTAGCAAGCGTTCCCATAACTCTGCAGTCGTCTTCAAAAATAATGTATGACAGTATTGGTCTCCCAAGATGTCACATGCGTCACGATTCTGTAGAATTTTCCCATGAGTGTAGTTTTCATGCGAGAGCGCCATTCAAGGTATGCGTTTTCCCCCTTGTTCTCTGTTTGTTTCTCTTTATCGTTCTGTCTCTCGCTCTCTCCTTTCTTCCTTCGTAAATCTCTCGCCGTAATCATCGGGTCGATGTCTCCCGTAACTGCCTCATTGGAGAAAAACAGCAATACATGAAAAAGGAAGAAGGAAAAAAAAGGAAAGACAAAGGCGGCGAAGTTGTTGCGAAGTCGTTGCCACGTAGCACCTATTCTAACGGGGAAACAAACTTTCTCGTGATCCAATATGCCCGGTTCCGAAATTTGTGACTACGTAATTACGCTCGTGGCGCGTTATTTCGTCGCGCGCTCTCACCTCCTCCGTCGCATTTCTTGTGGCTCGTTATTTCTTCGCCAGCTTCTAGCTGCATTCAAGCTGCGAGAGCGGCGAGCCGCCGGCCTTCAGATTGGCTTCGATACCCAGCTCTAAATTGAAGACGTTGCGCGAGATGTGACGAGAGAAAAGCCTGGGAGATGCAAAGAAAGCGATTGCCTTCTTCGCGAAGCATTAACGAAGCAGAAAAAAAAAAGAACACGGCGTCGCAAGTGAGAGGAGAGATTGGATGTTCGGCAGAAGCTAGACACAATGTCACCTCCTACCCCATTCGCCGGCTATGTGTTAGTAGACAGCAGAATGCGTTCAGCGACGGGAGATTAGTTTTCGACAGAGTATGGCCGAGATTGCGCCTAGACTTCGCGTTGGCTTGGTTTCTCCTTTGCAAGTTTGTCTGCTGCTTCGAACGAACTAAAGGAATCCCATTAAAGAAATGGCAGAAAAAGCGCGAAGTATAGTAGGAACAAGCCGTGTTAACTGCATCGTTTTCTTCGCACCCCGTATATCTGTCTATATTGTGAAGTAGATTTCGTCGTGCGCGAGGTTAGGCCAGTACTGATATCTGGTAAAAGGTGTGTTAACAGCGATAGCACAGGGACCCAGAACAGAAGCTAATGAATGACACGAACCAGTGTACGTGTCTGTTCTTAAGCTGTTACACCTTTCAGCGCAAACCACTTCGAATGAGCATGACTTACAGTGCCAATTAAGGCAACAGTTCCGTATAGAGAGCTATAAATGTGGTGCAGTGCATTTTGGGAATTAATGTCAGATCATGAAGGGTAGTTTATTAGTGTTCAAGAGGAGAGAGTGTAACAGCTACGTCTTAACAGTACACTTTTACGGGGAAGAAAACTGCAGGCTCGCGACGCAGGGAGAGGTGGAGAGGCAAGTGTAACTTGAAAGGAACAGGAGGAAAGCGGTGTGGCTGGGGGAATAAACGGCTAATAATGACACGTTAGTACAAATAAAGAACAAAAGATGGGTATGCCGGTAGGTCATATAATGAGAAAGCAGTATAAGTGATGGTCATTGAGGGTAAAAGAGCGGATTTCAAGGGAAGGCAAGCGTGGCAGAGGGCGGCAGAAGAAATTTGCAGCGGTAACGTGTTCGCGGTTAGTATATAGGGCTGCGTTAATTATAAAGAAACACGGGAGAGGGCTTTGCAGTGCAGGATGCTGGTAGTGGTGATGACGCTGGATATGACAATGATGGTTATGATGCCAGTGATCTATACCGATTGCAGATAATTCTTTCGTATATACTTCTAGTTGTAATAAACATTCACTACGATAATAGTTATATGGACAACTGAACGGGATGCTCCGCCACGGTGGTCTAGTGGCTATGATACTCGGCTGCTGATCCGAGCGTCGCGGGATCGAATCCCGACTGTGGCGGCTGCATTTCGATGGAGGCGAAATGTCGAGGCCCGTGTGCTGTGCGATGTCAGTGCACGTTAAAGAACCCCAGGTGGTCGAAATTTCCGGAGCCCTCCACTACGGCGTCTCTCATAATCAGAGCTGGTTTTGGGACGTCAAACCCCACATAACAACATAACAACAACGGAACGCAAGTTTGACTGCCACCGTGACGCTTCGTATATATATATATATATATATATATATATATATATATATATATATATATATATATATATATATATATATATATAGATGAGTAGTAGACCCTCGGAATTGGCAGCAAAAATGCGGAAAGCGTTTATTCAACGTTTCAGCCGGAGACCGGCCTTCATCAGGAATCAAATATATATATATATATATATATATATATATATATATATATATATATATATATATATATATAAGCATCAAATTCCGGCCACTCGGAGCGGGAATCGACTGTTTAACCTCTAGGTCTGCCCACGCGTGTTTCAGACGACTCGGCTCTTGTTACAGCACAAGAGGAAACGCGGTTCAGGTGCGGCTCGTGTTACAACGCAAGCGGGATGCTTACACGCAGCGCTTGAAGCTGGCGACATGCCAACATCTCGAGCGACGCGACTATTAACTTGCCGGAAAAGAATAAAGTTTTCACTTACTTACTGAATTTGTGGCACGACATGTCTTCCTGACATTTATTTCGTCTAACCCTCCTCCCCGCCCCCCTTCCTTTCTTGATGCATTTATGCCTTGTGAAAAGCCCTGAAGTGTTTAGTAAATGATGATTATGAAGAACACCATAAGCAGCAATGCAGCAGCACTTCATGTAAATGCATGGATAGACCCTGCTTGTGCGTTAATCCATCTTTAACACCTTGAACGACCTATGAAATGTAGCATGAGGAGCAGAGATCAGCCTCGAGTCATTCAGAGAACGTTCTCACGTACTCACATTGGCAGCTGTGAGCATGGTGTCGTTCCAAAAGCACCCACGGATTCTCTACATAAGGTGCAAGATCGTCTAGGGCGCAAAAAGGTGCGCACAGCCGACTCGCAGCCGAGGAGCTCTGGCCTTATGAAACACGTACAAATAATCTTTTATTCAAATGCCTTCTCTCGCCAGCTGTAACGGCGTGTCTCCGAGAGTGCCCCGTGCGCTGATGCAGGCACGAAACGCGAGTGGCGAGCTTTGCGAAGAATCGCCGCTTCGAGGTTTTCGCCACCTCCCAAAAATCTGGGGCCCCCCCATCTCCTAAAACGGTCGGTGCCGCGATTTTTGTACGTAAAGAGCGCGTGGCATAAAGACCCAACAGCCGCCACAGTTTACGCACCAAGCCCGTTTCCGCAGCACGTTCCTTCAGCCCATCTCCGTTTGCATCCGCAACTTCGTCGAGACGAGGCGAACGAAAAGCTTTTTCGTGCATAGGGGATAAGCCTTCCTTTCAGGAGGAGTTAGCAGGGACAAAAAATTACAAAGAAATTGAATGACTGTTATCGTTTCCGTCGTTTCTTTTGCCGAAAAGGGACGCGTGCCATACAAAGCTCCTCATGGTGTGCGGGATTCCGCAAAGAGGCGAGAACACCGCGCTGTGCGCGAGCTTCGCGTTCCGACGTATACCGTTTCGCTTTCATGTGCAGGATGCCTACGAGAACAAGATGAGAGCTATGCAGTCCTAAAATTCCACGTTCCTTTTCATGAATTTTTCTTTTTGCTCTCCTGTTGAAACAAAAGCGAGGTAGGAAATAAATGGTGTATTACAGCACTGAAGCACAGATGCACATAGTAATTGCGAAATCACTTGCCTGAAACACGCATTTTGGGGAGTCCAGATGTCTGGCGCAGGGGATGTTGCGACAAATTTACATTTCTGCTCTCCTATGGCACTGACGTGGTAATTTAATGTGGCGCTGCGTAAATGGCTAATAAATTTCCACGCAGCGAAACACCGGTATCAATGTTGTGTGCCTGTCGTCGGGTGAAACCAAAGAATAATAATAAAAAAAAAACCCAGCGGTAAACTCAGCGTTAAAGCAGTTCCACTCAACGTGAGAGCTACCTTACATACCTTGAAGTCTTACCTTATCCCGCAGTCAAAGTACCCCTGCATGTTCACAAAATTTATAGATAGATTTAATCCTAGGCAGGACGCTTTCTTTGCACCAGTGTGCGCCATAAATCGTGCTACGATTGTCTGGCTCTACATGCATCCAAAATTAACCGAGCAGGCCATTTGACATTTTTAGGCGTACAATAAGCAAAAAAAAAAAGCATAAATATGCTCAACAGCCTAGCTAAAAGAAGTCGAGTTGGAAAATGGCAACAAGCTTTTAGAATATGTAAACGAGCGTGTATGTATAGGGTGATTATTAGCGGGAGAGCTTATTCACGATAAGGAAGTTCCGCATAGAATAAGAATGGACCGGAGTGCTTAGGCAGATATTCCCAAATAATTGGAAACTTACCGCTATCTCTAAAAGGAAAAGTACATAATCAGTGCATTTTCCGGGTACTAATGTACGATGCAGAAATCTGGACGATAACAAAACTCGAGATGAAATTAGAAGCAACGCAACGAGAAATGATAGATACAATGTTAAGAGATATAAAGCGAGCAGCAATGGATCAGGGAACAAACAAAAGTAGCTGATATTCGTACATCTATAAAAGAAAGCAATGGGCCAGAGCAGCAAGGTCACGTCATGTGGACAGATAACAGATGGACAGTAAGAACGACAGACTTGGTACCAAGAGAGGGAAAACGCAGCAGAGGAAGGGGAAAAAAAGTAGGTCGAGTGACGAAGTCAAGAAGTTTGCAACCACAAAGTGGAATCAACTCGTTCAGGATAGGACAAATTGGCAAGCGTCGGGAAAGGCCTTTGTCCGCAGCGGACTTAAAATGGGCTAATAGCAGTGATGGTGTTGACGAGGAGGATGATTAAAATTTTGTATGGTAGGTTCAGCAGAATGCCGGCCACTGTGAGGGGCCAGTATAGGTGACGTTGGAAGGACATAGCGAAAAATTATAAAACGCGCTTACTGGAATTATACACCTCAAGCTTTATTCAGCCAGTCTCAGAAGCTGTGAACTCATGATGGTTTTTAACTATGCAGTCATCGCTTTCCTGGGAATCTTGACGTACCGCATATGATCGTGTGTACGCGTTCTTTAGCGGCTGTGGCCACACTTGAAACATAGGGGAAAAATGCGAGCGGAGCACTGAATTTGTAAGCACTTCACAAACACGCTCTTTCAAAGGACAGATAAATAGACTTGAACTGTTCAAAGATAAAGTGCGGTAAAGCGCTCATGCCTGCAACGAACAGGAGGAACACTCACCACGAAACAATTCGTTATATTCACACGTGCACCTTATTTCTATCTACCGCCGTATAGAATACCGGAAGAGAGTGTTCTAAAGACCGCCGACCCACCCACTTACCCATCCACCCACCGACACCCAGCCACCCACCCACTCTCTCTTTTCTCTCTCTCTCTCTTTCTCTCTCACCCCCCCCCCCCCCACACACACACACACACGCACACGAGACAGACAAAAACGTGCATGACGCGTTTGGTACAACGATCTAAAGCACGCTTTGTTGTCCGCTTAAATTTCATCTCGCTGCAACGTGTTATTACGCCTTTGTAGAGAACATACACTACAAAGAAAAAGTTGCCGGATCATTCTTAGTAATCTAGCGAAGATGCTCAGCTCATGCGCCCCCATTTCCGCAAATAGCGCTATTCTAAGCAAACCAAAGCGAAATTGGTTACGCGTCGCATATTCCCTTCATTCAAACTTCCCAACTGCTTGGTCAAGTAGTTTAAGCTCTACTAGAGCGCTGTGCGCTTGCATAGACGATTTCCAGGAAAGGTTTATTCAGCATAGCCATAAGCACAAACATTTAATATGTTCACATGCCCACTAGTCACAGGAACTGCTCTATAGCCAGTTTTGCTGTTCTGGGATATTGCTGGCCGCAATTTATGCCTACGCATTGAGAGCGAGAGAGATAGAGACAGAAATACTGAACATCAAAGCAAGTTTCATTACAGCACACGAGTCTGTGCCTTTTTGAAGTACTTCTGGTGACATTCGAAGCACGCCTACGCTTCCATAATAACGTTCGCGTTTGGAAGTGCTTACAATACTTATTTTGAAGCTTAGCACTCACTATTTGTTTAATGAAATAGTTAGGAGAAATTCGCTTATTTATTTTGTTTCGGGTAATTTTAAGCACCGGTTCTCCTCTGTTCAGTTGCGAGATGCATCTGAGCATATAGATTAAACTCGTCCGAATATTTTTGCAGGCAGCAAGGACAAACATTTCGAAAGCGTCGGTTGGGAGATTCGAAAGACACAGAGAATTCCAGGGAAGTTTGCGGAGTTTAGTATATGCAGCGAAAGTTGTGCTTTCTGCGCAGCGGGCGAATTCTGCGAATTCGCAACGCGTCATGCGCTGCCTTTACAATACATTGGAGTGTTTAAACTTATTTAACATCTGCGTTTCTTAGTTCGATTGCTTGTTTCAAGGATTGCGTGAAGGCAACGCAAAGAATCATCAAGAAGAAATTTTCTCTTATCTCGTTGCGTCCTGTTCGCTTGCTATTCTTCCTGCTCCATTTTTAATCTTTCACGCTATAAAATATTTCATGAAATTGCGTATTGTTAAAATAGGAAAGCGGGGTCCTCTATTTCCGAATACTTTTAAAAGGAGAGGATTGGTAATGCAAACGCTAGTAAAAAAAGAAAAAAAGAAGGCGGTGAGGGACAGCTCTGGATGTGGCCAGTTTTATTTCTCAAGGTCACCATATTTGCTTACCGGATATAAAAAAAAATTTGTCTGTTATGGTGCAGGCGTCGATAGTCCAGAAAAAGAGCAAGATCACTGTCTCTACCGTCTGTTCTGCGTTAGAAAAAGCAGAACCGCCTTGATATTGAGAGTGAGTGCAAAGACGAAAAGGTTAAGGCTTTAACGCACAAAATATGATTGCTCTCGATGTCTCCTGTGGACATTCGATTTACGTAAGGTGCGTAATCGAGCATGTCGTACATCGACGTAGCTTAACAGGAGCGCATTGGCGCATGTGGGTGTCTATTCTGTAGCCCCTCTTCCCCCGCACAGGGTAGCCAGGCGGTCTCAGCACTGGCTAACCTCCCTGTCTTTCCTCCCTCCTTTCTCCTCCTCCTCCTCGTATTCTGTAGCTATACATTGATACGGACCAATGGGAATTCGTAGCACCAATGTTTACCTGCACGCCCGTGCCTTAGCAAAATAGTATTGTGACCTACGTTGCAAGGGGCCTCAGTATAGACTCTGCTGTGAGGCCACAATTTTGTTCTCTGGGAGTCTGGGTGCCAGTGAACTTTATGTAGACTTGCTCGAACATGGCGCGGACATCTGACGTGAACACATTCATCTATAAATTACTTCAACACATTGATCACAAAGATATTGCTCCCTACATAAAGGAGAATAATGCTATCTCGCCAAGTCACCTTGTTTTCGACCCAGTCACTCGACAGTCCCGCAACTCCTTGAAATTACGCGCGACATTGGTACGGTGCTAAATAGCCAAGGTCAACTGAGTGCCATATTTACAGACTGTGGCTTTCGACTCGGCCTGTCACAGAAAATTCGTTCTCGAGCATAGTGAAGTAAAACAAACACCCCCTCCCCCTTCCCCTCCCCTCCCCCCCCCCCGCCGTAAAACTGGTGAACTGGAATGCTGATTACTTGTATCATAGAAAACAGCGCGTTTCTTCTGACAAAGCGAAATCCAATACTGCCGAATTTAAATCCAATGCTCCACAAGAATTCCCTCCCCAAGAATGCCCTCTCTTACACGTAATTTATGTGAATGACGTTGTGTAGGTTGCCCCAACATACGCCATTTAAACTACGTTCTTATGCAGACGATTGCGCGCTGTACTCTGCAGTTTCGATTAGAAGTTAGCAGACTCTATTGAGCGACGTTTTCTTTAAGTTTTGTTCTTGGAGAAATTCCTGGCAACTATCTACTAACCTAAGGAAGGCAGCCTCGATGACATTCTCCGACAAGACTACACCTTTTTACTTCTTTTATGGTTACGGAGGTACCAACATTGGTCATGTAGAGCAGTTGAAATACCTTGGGGTCATTTCTACACCTCACTTGACGTGACAATAACACACAGACCGTATCTACACGAAGGCTCTTCGCAAATTATCCTATTTAAAGAGTGCATTAGGGGACGCTACCAAGAATCGCAGTCTGACTGCGTACAAAACACGAATCAGGTTAACTTTAGAGTAAGCGTGTGTTGTTCGGTCCCCCCGTGGGTCTTGCGCTGTTCCCAAGGTGAAGCCTCAGCAAAAGAAAGCGACGATTGATATACGACAGGCGCACCTGTCAACGTCTGATCACCCTACATAAAACTGTGCCTGAGACTTCGGTAGCTGCAGCACCGGTTTAATTTGTGAAGTGCCTTCCTAGTGTTATGCTCAAAGCTTTCAGCTCCTTGATCTGGCCTCGTTCCGCCCACGTTTAATACAAATTTTCATTTGTTCCATCAAGAGTCGAATTATGGAAGGGTATAGTGATTGCGCTCTTCGGCAGTCACCTCCTGCAGCATTTTCTGTTGAAATTCATTCCCATTTTTCTCGTAACTTCTAGACGACCTTCAGGACTCCTCGAACATTTATATCTTTTTGTTCTTTTTTCTCTGTTCTTCAACAAGTGTTTATCGGTGCAATGTTGCTTTACAATACGCCTGCGTGTAACATGTTTCTCATTTGTTTGTTAATTTGCGCGGTTCTCTGTCATTATGTTTGTTAATCCATGCCGCGTTACGTTTGTCTTACTTGTTGGGACCTTGCACGCGCTCCTTCAGTATCTCGCTAAAGGATGACTTATTTTTATATAAATAAATACAAAAAACGCACCGTGGCCAGTGAGTGAAACAGTATGTGTGCGTGGGGTATGTGTTCCGTCCGTAAGCATAACAATGTGTGCCGATATCGGTGGTTGCGCAAACACGCTAGTTTATGATAATACCTGTGGAAACGGCGGTGATAAAACGTAATAGTGTTACTCTCTCTTCACATAGTCCTTTCCCTAGCGAGGTCATCAAACTTAGATTTATGTTCTACATATAGCTGAACTACCTTCGCTGCTCCTCCATCTTAACATGGTCAAAATTCTCTGAACTTTTTTGTCAAGCGCTGTGCGCCACAGAACAACTGATGGTGTCGAAATCTCGTTTTAGACGTTTGTTGCTGTCTACGCTGCTGCCTACGCTGTTGCGTATGTTTCAATGCATTCCACGGAGAAACGCAAGCAATCGTCATTAGATTAGCACTGAATCAAGCCGACGACTCAGGCGGTAATGTTGGGCACTGTTAATACCGGCAGCATAATCAATCCCCCGTCCCCCCCCCCCCCCCCGAAAAAAACAACAACAACAATTAAGCGTCGTATTGCACTGTGCTAAAACAGAACATGAAAATACTTTCAGCACAAATAGAGCATACGAGGTAAGAGCTTTCAGTAAGTCATTATATGACAAGGGTGTAACTTTTAAACTTTGAGTTCAATTGATTAGATTTCCTACTGTGCTGAGAGTAAAGGTCTGTTCGATAGCCATAATGTCATCTCGCTCTCACCCTGTTATTTTATTGTAATATGCACATATCCAATTATACTGTGTAAATTAAGGATGAGCTTCATTAGGCAACCATACTGAATAATGGTGCCACGAAAAAGACGGTAATTAAACTAGCAGAAGGAGAAGATGCTGCCCTTTTCGAAGCAGTGTTCCGTGAAGACAACATCCGCAGCAAAATACGTTTAATCGTTCGAGACGATGGTAACCTGTTGCACTGAATGCTTGTCACAACGCCTCGATTGAATTTGATAGGGTTCCATTAGCAGGGAGAGTGGAAAACAGTAATAAGATAACCTTGTGCAGTTTTCTTCCTTGTAGAAGGATCCAGCAGGCGTTCGCGGAGTTCGCGTTTCAGCGTTAAAGAAAAAAATGCGGAGATCCAGTAAGCAGCGAGCTTCTGCACGACATGCATGGTTAATTAAACAGTGGGCGCTGGGTCTCTCAACCTCGTTCAGGCCGTTTCTTTTTCTTAATACCGTGTGTTCTGATAAAAACAAGGAAAAAAGGGAAGATTACGTAGCTTCGAATTTTGGATGCGATAGCAATCTGTAAAAGCTTTGAGTGCTTCTAATCAGCCCAGACTGAAAACACACGTGACCTGCGTCAAACACGTATAGAGCTTCTCCTCATCGTTTACTCTGGGCCTTCGTAATTAAATGTCATTAATGCAAATGAGTTTTCGGGCGGGAAAGCGGAGAAGCAGTCAAACAACATCAGGATGTAACTCGCTGCATCAACAAACATTTCTTCAGAAATTAGGGACATGCAGAGTTAGGCAGCAAGGGCTGTGCAACAATGATCTTGTTACTCAAAGTTTACGTTTATGATTGCGGGGCTTCAGAAATTGCAAGGAATGTTTGCTTTGTCGGGAAGAGTGGAAGCGGTAACAAAAAAAAAAAGAAATGCGAATAAGCTAGTGATATCGGGTGAGATGATGCCGGCGCCACAGCATTGCCGGCGCCACAGCATTGCCTTAGTTGAAGAAAATCCACCACGGTGGTCTATAGTGGCTACGGCACTCAACTGCTGATTCGAAGGTCGTGGGATCGAATCCCGCCCGCGGCGGCCGCATTTAGATGAGGGTGAAATGTTGAGGCCAGTGTACTGTGAGTTGTTAGCCCGCGTTAAAGAACTCCAGCTGGTCGAAATTTCTGCAGCCCTCCACTGTCTCTCATAGTCATAAGGTAGGTTTAGGACGCAAAACACCATGAATAAATTATCAATGAGTGTCAGGACGCTGCAGCTGTCTTTCGCGTCGCTACGTTTAAACCTAACTTCGATGTTATGATCAGTCAGGGTGCAACGTTGCCCAGATATAATAAATAACACAGTCGTCTTGCGTCTTCCATTAGCCCCACCACGTGTTCAGATAACTTTATTTTACTTAAACATACTGCCTTCTATTTGCTTAACATTGCAGTAGTGGATACAGAAGATCCTAACAAGACAAACGTAGTATGTTATAATAGATTAGCATACAAGAAAGTGCGCGAATGAGCAAACAGATGACAAACATGTTACACATGCGTGTAATACAAAACAACACTGCGCCCAAAAAACATGTTTGGAGGGTTAGAAAATAACAGTTAAACAAACCAAAAAGAATATAAATGTGCAAGGAGTCCACAAGCTCGTTTAGACATTGAGGAACAGATGACTATGAATTTTCCTCAGCAGATTGCGCGTGAGGTCACTTATGAAGCGCGCAATCAAGACGATTCCAAAGTTTGAGTGTTCATGGGAAAAATGAAGGGAGGGGACAAGATCAGGGGATAAAAGCTTCAGGTAGCAAGAGAAAGGCACGAAAATGCCAGAGGCCCGTGCGCTGTGAGTTGTCCGTGCACGTTAAAGAACACCAAGTGGTCGAAATTTCGGGAGCCTTCCACTACGGGTTTTCTCTCCTATGTCTTTCACTCCCTTCTAGGCCAATCCCTAGCTGGGGCTTTAAGCTGGGGAACTAAAATCAAGGGCTTAGTTGGAAATAGAAAGTGCCTTTCCTTTACGGTTGATAAGGACGAATTATACCACCCTAAGCGAGCTTTCGTTGCTAAGTTTGCAAGGGTCCCACTCTCTCAGCTTTCTATACCTTTAACGACGTATTAAATAATCATAGGAAGACGGAGGCCTGCAAAATAGTTTTCAAGGAAGCGCTTCCTCAGTGCTTTGCACCACGGACTGCGGGCGGTGAATTCAATGAAGGAACCATTAGGCTGTGTATCAAGAATGACGGGCTATCAAAACTTGTCTTGTTCACTTTCGGTAATTTGCACGCACCTCTGCTCCCCTTTATTCGCTAAAGAGCCGCCAAAGTTTCCATTGCTAAAACATATCCTTTCTTCCTTTCGCTATCTCTTCTTCACAAGAGGCGCTCTCCGAATTTCAAATTTCTATCGTGAAAATATCATATATCCTGCACCAAAACGCACAGTGTGGCAGCCTAGCATATAAGTCACTGCACAGAATGTTGAACAGATCGCTAAAAACGATGCAGAACAGGGAATGTCGCAGGAGCCAACGTTTCGAGAAGTGGTCTTGTCTTCGTAAGGACGGCGACTGCCTTCTCGAGCGTTCGTTTCTGTACGCCATTGCACACTCTCCGCCGTCCACAGAAGGAGAGGAGGAGAAGAGCGGCACGTGCGAACAACAACAACAACAACAACAACAACAACAAAAAAGGGAGGTGGTGGGGAGGGAGTTGGGTGACAGGTGTTCGCGTGACTAATATAAATGGAAACGAAAGCTTCCAAAGAATCCGTTCGTGGTACCTATCTTGAATATACATTGTGCGCGCAGCGCTAGAAAGTGTAACACACATGTAATCATTCACACTCACCTTTATTCTGTGTCTACTGTTTTCTTTCCTTTTTCTCCTCTGGCAGGATGCAACAATGTTTGTTCCTGGCTCCCCTTACGCGCGGTGGCCTGTGACGTCCGGGCGACGTGTTTACGCGCTTCGTCGGCCCTGTCCGAGAAGTCGAGATCCTATGACTAGACGAGTAGAAAAAAATCACAGCATATCCACGGGGTGAATGATGATGAGTGGGCGAAGCTCCCGAGGGGAAATCATCGAAGGTGGCGAGAAACGTCGAAAACGTCAAAAACGCCGAAAACGTCGAAGGTGGCGAAAAACTCTTTCAACGAGACGAACTCCAAAGCGTCGTGCATCTCTTCGTACCGTTGCTTGAGTTTCTGACGATGTGCCTTCTCGGCCTCGTCCTCGGCCGGAGGAAAGGGGACTACAATCCTAGTGATTTTCGTTATTAACTGATTTGGGGGCCAAATTAGTTCGTTAAATCGAGTTTTAAATGTACCTCACACTCGGGGAGTCAAGTTTATGCTGCAGTTCATAAACTAGAAGTAGCAGCCTGGACACACAACGCCATCTATTGAGCCATTCATAAACTAAACTAGAGGTGGCTACGTACATACGGAGGAGGGAACGACCCACACCCTAAGGAGCTTCGCCCCTAATAAAAACGAATGCATAATGAGTTCCGGGTGGCGTGAAAGGGAAGACAGGATCCGGGACAATATCAGATGCAGTCGTAGGGCTGAATTACAAATACATCCTCCTGCCTATTCGGGGATGAAGGGACTCTCCGAGTCCCGGGTGTGCAATGCACGTCGCAGACTATTGGCGTTTCCGGTGACCTTCGTTCAGTCACCTGTGTGACCTTGTTCCGCAATGATATCAGACGGCCAAAGAATGCATCCGTGCAACCTGTTGTTGTTGTTATGTGGGGTTTAACGTCCGGAAACCAGCTCTGATTATGAGAGACGCCGTAATGGAGGGCTCCGGAAATTTCGACCCCCTGGGGTTCTTTACGTGCACTGACATCGCACAGCACACGGGCCTCAACATTTCGCCTCCATCGAAATGCAGCCGCCGTGGCCGGGATTCGATCCCGCGACCCTCGGGTCAGGAGCCGAGTACCATAGCCACTAGACCACCGTGGCGGGGCGCAGGAGGTCTAGGGTTCGATTCATTTCTATAGTTGTCCTTTCTAAATAAGGAGGAAATGGTATTGGTACAACGTTACTTCCATGCTAAATTATGATTTGGCGCTGTGGTTGCGGCGAGGACGCACGTCGTATGCATCTGCTGGAGTAAGAGGGAGGTTTCGTACGTCACAGATGTCAAAACAATATCCTGTGGGTTTACACGAATAAAGCTATTTCTGGCACTGACAATCATAATGACAGTCATAAAAATCGAAATTTTAATGGCAGAGCTGTTGAAGCTTGAGTTCCAGCCGTGCGGAGCGCCCGCGACATGACTAAAGAGAGAGAGAGTGTGTGAAATGAGGAGACAAAGTGCAGGTAAAGAAAGAGAGAGAAATTGCGACAGTGAAAAATAAACAAATAAACAAAAATAGCTTTGTTCGTGTACCCGCTGTCCGGCAACCCACCGTCCGAGGGCGAGCGTCGTACCATTAGGCCATACGCAACTTTTCAGTGCATGGAAAATTAAACTGCAAGTTGTCTTGCACGGCGAAAATATCTACACACTCAAACTTCCGGCAGACACACACATGCATCCAACAAGTACATACATCGAGTTAGGCGGGGATTCGCGCTTCAGCGTGCACACTCTTTACGTAGGCGGCAGTTTCACGGTACAACGATTTTGTGCAACGCTGGTTTTCGGTATGGTGATCACACAGCTTCGATCTCCACAGGCTGTACAAGCCAAATACTATGAACATGTCATAGGGACGAGAGCCAATAGACACAAACGGTACGAATGAAGGGGAAAAACAGAAAGGCAGGGAGGTTAACCAGAAAGGCGTCCGGTTGGCTACGTTACATTGGGGGAATGGGAAGGGGAATGGAAAGATGAGAGAGAGAGAGAGAGAGAGAGAGAGAGGAAAAGGAATAACGAAAAAGACGAGGACGACTCCATCAGTCAAAGGCGTTCGCGCAAGCCAGTCATCTTCAAAAAGCGCAAAGACACAAACGGTAAAACCCTAATCGAGTACAGAGTGGTGTCTGTAAAGAAACGGACGAGCCGCCGTTCCCATGAGTGAAGCCCCTGCTGGCGTCCCCCTTTATTTGAACGTTCTACCCCCGACGAGGATTGCACCACTCCTCGTCTTCTACAGTTTTACATCTTCCAAGCCCCCACAATTGTGATACGAATGAAATGACTAACACAGCACGATTCCGTGTACAATGTGTTCCTTTCTCCGAGTTAATTTTATCTTTCACTCGATGCTTGTGACGCTTGTGCGAACTCCGTGTTTTTGAGAGCGCCGTCTTGGATGTGGTCGTGCGGTCAGTTACCGATTTATGAGAGCATCATGCTTCCTATGTTGACTGATCTACGCGAACATGCTGTAGTTCTAGAGCAGCCGCCTTTTCCTCCCTGGCCTTATCTTCTTTTTTTTTTTGTAGTAGCCTTTCTGGGGTTCCTAGTCTTGTGCCTTTTGTCTTGTTCCTGTCAGTCGTATTTGATTGCATGACACGGATTCAGCGATTGGCTTCTGCAGTGAAAACAACTTCACCTTCGACATGCTCCTCCGCCGTGCGTTCAATCGTTTGCTCGAAAAGTTGCAGCCATGAGCATCGCAATTGGTGAGCTTGCGCGCCTTATGGTCTTGCTTCTGTTTGTCCTTGCTTGGTGCACTGCCTTTGGTTTGCTTCTACCAGGCAATCGCGGAGTCATCGGCGAACACTGTACACCACCTGAGCATACCGCTTTTCGCTTGCACTTAACCTTGATTTTCAAATATGTGGGGGCTTCCTCTGGGATCTCAAATTATTTCCTCTTTCTCTGCTTTAGGAACTTCCTCCACTAGGAGGAGCCGAGTTTTCTCTGTCACCTTGACAGCACTTCCTTTAAAAGTGAGCTCTGACGTGTGTTAAAGCGAGCGAAAAGGCAGAGCGGAGAGCTCAGTTTTGGCATCACTACGGCTTAGATCCTCCAAATTTTTTAAAGCAATCTGTCTTGTGACAAACAGAAGATTGATGTGCCCAAAGGTACCGTTCACTTGGCTTTGTTTGTTTCACTTAGAGATTTGCAACGTGGACATCTGTCCGCGCGTTTTACGGGCAAAGTTAACTACACCGCAACATAAGTGTGCAGGAGGCAAAGCACGCTATACAGGTGAAAACATTAAACGGGCAAAAATTTAATCCTATTCATCAACATGAAGGCGTCATAACATTTTTATGTGTCACAGAAGTGTACTCTACTTCATTGCGTTGCTTCTCCTGCACTAATTGTCCCTTCCCATTTAATTTTTTTGTTTTACTTTTCCTGCTTAAGTGCACTTAAGAAATAATTTCCGTAGTGCGGGTGACAGGCGTTTCCTGTACATCACGCCATTCTCCCAAGCTAATACTTTTTTTTTTTCGGTACGTGCTGTCGCCTTGACGTCCCCTGTGAATGAGTTATCTAATTTCGTTCGTTCGTCAGCCCAAAGCTAGAGTCTGCGGCAGGAAAGCGAACAGCACTTTCTCGATTAGGAAATAAAAAATAAAAAGAAATAAAAAGACTTACCCGGTCGCCATCGTACCACGCACCAAAAATGCATCGACATCGTTATGCTGCCAAGTACCCTTGCCAATATGATACCCAGCGTACGCTGTCACTCCGGCACGTGGGAATCTGCGCCTGGAAACGCAATGCGGACTGTCACGTATACACATTCACGCTTTCATATTTTCTTTTCTTCTGTAACAACAGAAGAACACCGATGTCCAAATCTTTCTCTCACATGCCACTTTTCGTTTTCTCGCCCTTTATGCAAAAAAAAAAAAAAGAAGAAGAGAAGAAATAGAGAACGATGGACAAAAAACACACTCGACGATCTTATTACCTGATCGTACCTCCATTCTTTCAAGTTTATTTGAATTTCCATAAAGAAGCCTCGCAAGCCTCGGTTCTATAGCGACCATCATTCGAGCTTGCCAGCTTCAGCCGCTGTGTGTTGTCGGGTGCGTTCCCCTGGGTAATTCGGGTTTCCCGACGAAATGCAGCGACACCGCCTGCGTGCGCGCTTTCATTCGATGGACGCCTGAGCCCCGAGGGTATATGCTGCTGGTACGCTCGCGGACGACGGCAAATAGCTCGCAAGCAGTAAATTGTTTCGTGAGGACTTTTTCTCTGCTCAACTTTTCTATAGTGTGTGTGTGTGTGTGTGTGTGTGTGTGTGTGTGTGTGTGTGTGTTTCATGTTAAATTAAATTTGAGTATTTAAATGTACGGCCTTCGTTAAGTTTGAAATTTTGACGTTTTCCATTTCAGGTCGGCCTCGTTGAACTTTTTCATGTGATTTTGCCCGTGCTCTCCACTGACGGGATGAACGAGTTGACGAGCACGCCTGCTGTGATATGCTGCCTCCCTTTTATTATTGGCAGGGTGCCACTATTTTAGTATATCTTTTTTCTCTGTTTTTACTCGTTCAATAATTATTTATTATTTTACTGAATGTAAGACAAGCTAAAACTCCTTGTCTGCCGGATGCGAGGTTACTTTATAATTTTTGAAAAGATAGTCTACGCATTTTCTTTGATAGAAAGAAACCATAACATTTCACTTACGAGACATGGCTGAACACTCCAATCGCGTCATACTTTGTGGCTTTTCTTGCACACTGTTTACGTTATGACAGAAGCTCAGATAAGGGTTCTTGTTATCGACCGCTGACAGGTATAATGACAATCTGATTTTGCTCACGTTACTTACGAAACGTAATAAAAAGTGTAGAGTATTGTCCAATGACATGATTGAAAACGTCTGTCACAGCAACTTTAATGTTTAAAATAGGTACCCAGTATCTCATTGAAACACTACAGTTAAATTTCTTTGTCTGCTTTCGCAGCAGCCTGGGCATAGGAGGGAGCCGTACATCTAAAAAATAATCTATGAACACTATTTTCAGAGAAATAGGTAAGATTCTCGATAACACTTCTCCAGCATGTGAGTCATCATTGGGTGCATAAGATAATTTGTCGTAGAGATCTGAGCCTTGCAATCGCCATCTCACTTGCACAGCTTTGAGAACGGATGGGCAGATTAAAGGTGTGCATAGACACCAGAATATCGGAGGATAAAATTAGTGCATTATCATGGGGCTGTCAAGCCGCCGAGCACGTTGCCCCGAAGCCTTCTAGTTTTGAAGAGACAGCCACACTTAACACAGTGTAATCAATCAAAGCATCTTTAAAACATCTTAACACGCAAGGCATAGGAAGAAAGTAGCACTGACACATTTACAGCTAACCCGAGTTCACAGAACTAAACACCACTGTAGTTATTTTAAAGTTTCGGAAGTCATTTCATTGCAACGCTTGTAGCTCATGTTTTGCGTCAAACATCGAGCTCTTGCTCCACGCAGTCGCGCGTTGATTACGTTACCAATGCGAGGCGGGCTCGAGACTTCGCTTTTGCACTCTAATGCATTAAATTAATGTCAGAAAGCAACGTTTTTGTTCTTTGTTAAGCGTTGTAGTTTTCCGTGTGCTTATCTTTTAAATGCTCAAGCACGTATACGCTTAGAATGGCATCGAAAGTGTTTGTGGCCATTTATAACGCCGTGAGTGTAGCTTTGACAGAAGTGTGTACTTGTTAATGCTGTAGCGCAAAGTGAACTCTCACCAGAGAACTGTGCTTTGTGTAATCCTTGTGTTATTCATCTATTTGATTTCTTTACTCGTATGTTAAAGCGTCAAGAAATGATTATCTAGTTATTCCTGCAGGTGTCTGACATTGTGAGAAATCGAAATCTCCGAACCTTACGCCCGCGGTATTCTGGAAAACGAGAACACGGCGAATGAGGTATACGTAAATTTGCGTGTAATCAAACCGAAATTTTACGGCTCTCAAGCATGTTGTTTTCTCCACTAAGTCGGTACAACAAGTAGTGGATAAAACTGTGGTTTACCTTAAAACAAAACAATGTCAAGTAAAGAGATAAATGGTACTATGCAAGGCCGCGCCCGGAACGTATGTCCTATACAGATGCGCACACGGTACAAATCTGTACAGTACCTGCGTGCCGTGTGCGGTGTTTTAAGTAGAATAGGTTTGGAAACCTGGCAGCATTTAGCAACGACATGAATGAACCTGAGAATTTGAGTAGAAAAAAGGTCGCACCAGCGTCAATGACACCACTTCCTTGGCATCGTTTATATCCAAGGAGGTATAAAAAGACAAAAAAAAAATTACACCATGTCCCGCTAAAGGGAACCATGTGTGGATGCGAAGCAGCGGGGAGATGGTTAGATTGAGTGGGAGATGGTGTAATTTTATTGAGAAGACGAATAGGAATGTGATGGCCCGAGCGCTCATTGCGGCGCTACACAGAAGAGAGAATGAAGCGCGCGCGCTTCGTCATTTTCATACCGCGGAACTACCGTGACGCCCCCAGCGGAGTATGAAGCTGTCCCACCACGTGTCGTGCGCGCCGCTCCGTAGCGTAGAGGATTCCTAGAGGAGAGAACGGATGGGAGCGTAGGTTTGAGTGCGGCACGAGTGTTTTGAGTGCGGCAGAGAATTCTACGACATGGCATCGAACTTTCCTTAGGACATGCAGATCGCTTTCGGGACGCAGTGAGAAAAGAGGGTCATGTCAATTTTCGGTAACGTTTGCGGAACGCATTCGTACTCAATGCTGTCTATCGAATCGACGCCCGAGTTTTTCTGCTGTGCCTAAGAGGCAATCAGCGAAATAGCTCAATTTGCGAGTCTGCGATGAATGCATGTTAGCGTAAGCGTTTCGCTTTTTCTCACATGCCTGAGCACCGAGGACTAGATTGCACATCTAGTGGTGGCTTATTTTTGCAAGAGTAAGAAGGAAATTATATGGATTCTTTGTTAAATACTACATGTTTTGCGACAAGGTACTAGAAAATCAAGGAATTAGTTTAATTGAAGCAGCTGGTTTTGCTCAAAGCCTCGTACTAGAAACTCAAGGAATTAGTTTAATTGAAGCAGCTGGTTCTGCTCAGAGCCTCCTGAGCACGAACCACACGAATGTCAACGTCTTCTTTGTTACACTCCGACACTGGCACAGAACTGGTGCCAATGTGCTCCGGCACAATTTAAATTTCTTTTGCGAGGTAATCTTTAGGTTTAATTATTATGGTTGAGCTATGCCTTATGGCCTAGAGTAGTGCGCGTTCAAGCGAAAGAGAAATAAAAATGTATGTAGGACGTCGAAAACTAGCCTTAGTAAACAGGCACACCCGCTTAATGTATGCGGTGAAGTATACCGTGGTTCTCATTACGCATGCTCCTTGTGCTAAGTGAATAAAGTTTAGCATTCACGCCTTTGACTCATAGTGGTGTATTTTTTTTCAACTCTCGCAAGCTATTTAGTATGGCTGCATGCACATTCGTATTTTTTGTGCTGAGGTTTATTTTCTCCTGGCCTATTTTCATTATGCGTTTTTTTTTTTCGCGAATATGTGTAGGGAAATGGGCCCTAAGGTGTACCTTGAAATATGCGTTTGTATAACTCACACTAATGCATTGTGCACGCAGATATCTAGCAACAACACAATTAAGACACCACCTTTGACCAGATAACATCGCAACGTCGACGTATCAGCATGAATTCAATAATTTATGGAGTTTACGTGCCAAAACCAGGATATGATTGCGAGGAACCCCATATATAGTGAAGGGCTCTAAACATTCTGACCATCTGGCGGTTGTTTAACGTGCACTGACAACGCACAGCGAACAGGCCTCCTCCATTTCGCGCTCATCAAAAATGCCACCACCGCAGCCTCGAGCTAACACGCGTCATCGTCATCGGCAGTCGAGCAACATAACCATTCACTGAGTGGTTAAAGCCGTTGAATTCCCGTCGCGACCTAAACGGCCTACATAGATTGCCGTAACGAACGGAGGTCTGGGTGATGATTCGAAGGCGGTGCGCTTTTATTAGACGGGCGTAAACTGCAGGTGTCGCGCCTCCTTCCTGCGCGACACGTGCACCATCGATCGATGAAGGAACGTGTCTACTGCTTAGGGGAGAGAAAGCCAGCGTCAGCGACACTGGCTGTTTTAGCACAACGTGCACGAAGTCACGCTCCAGCAGCGTGTAATTAAATCGGGTCCGCCTTAGCAGGAACAACGGATCCTGGAACACGCACTTCGGCAGCAAAGCCGCGTGTCCTCTAAGCCTACTCGGGTGCCCTCTATCGCGGAGGCTTGCTGATAAAGAAAATTCTCAGCGGGCGTTTAGATAGATAGATAGATAGATAAGATAGATAGATAGATAGATAGATAGATAGATAGATAGATAGATAGATAGATAGATAGATAGATAGATAGATAGCAGCGAAATGGGAGAAATGCAAGTGCTAAACAGGAACGTTACAGAGCGACGAGAAGAAAACGTTCGTTGTAAAGAACATCTCCAAATGTCTTACAGGAGATTCAATACTGAAAGTGGCTGCTTTGCCGGGACTTAGAAGAAAATTCACTTGCTTCGGGTTTCCAGCTGGAAAGTGGGCTGGTTCGTCGTGAAGAGAGTTCTGAAAATAAAACCAAAAGAACGGACAAGGCGCAAACCAGACCTAGCCCGTTGTTTGACAATCAAACATGCTGACTCTAAAATCAGCTCACTCTGGATCACGAAGCGTAAAGTGAGCTTTTTTCGGCTTCTATACAGGCTACAGGATTAGGCTCCTGTTTGGCGAAAACATTCTCGTGTGGCCGATAGGAATGTCCTGCTGTTAGTTTTTGAATAGAATTTCTATCGTTGCCAACACATCAGTTGTTTCACCGCTAGACTACGAAGTCGGCGCCGAAAATCAGCGAGCAGAAAGCATAAAGCAACGTTTTTCTTCACAAACGCTGCGGGCAATCTATTTTATGGGTGGTTACACCTCACTCTCGTTTAACTATAGCGGAAATACTCTATGCTCCAACGGCAGCAAGGTATATAAACAAGGAAGCTTTCTTGCCAACAAGCAAGCAATTGGAGACCCAAGAAAATGCCGTCGCATCAAGCGTAACGTTTATGATGTGTTAGGAGCCCAGTTAATAAAAAAAAATGAATCTAACGCAGTGTTCCGATGCACGTCCCTAGCTATGAAGCATAAGCCTAGCAAAAGCCTTTTATGGCTTTAGCAGCTAGCGATATCGTTCCTTGCTCAGTACGTCCCATTCACTACCGGACGGGGGTTGTTGCGAATATTACAAAAAGAAGAAAAGAAAAAAAAAAGGAACTCTGGAAAGACAAAATCACGTAAAAACGCAGAGTTTGGAGTCGTGTGATTCAGGTGGTACAGAACATTCAGCTCAGTACAAAAATGAGCCGTTTGAATACCAAGGAAATCAATGAAAAACAAAAAGGAGTTGGCGCGCGCTACATTGCATGCGCGGGCACGGGCTGCAAGAAAGAAAGAAAGAAAGAAAGAAAGAAAGAAAGAAAGAAAGAAAGAAAGAAAGAAAGAAAGAAAGAAAGAAAGAAAGAAAGAAAGAAAGAGTAAATAAACCGCGTGTGCCTCATACCCACATCGCATATGCTATGAGCCAATCCTAAAGTTAACCTATGTCAACAAGAATAAACCAAAAGTCTCCTCCTCCCCCTCCAACAAAAAGTGCACCAAACGCTAGGAGCGAACGCCATTCAAGACACTTCAGCGAACTGAAGCTACTATACATGTCTCTTATGGCACTGTGGCTAGTTTCTCCCGATGATCACGCATAACCAACTCTGCTTTCTTCTGGCTGAGTATGCGACAGGCACGGAATTCGTGGTCGCCACCTGGACTGATACTGGCTTTCGGTTCTGTTTCTGCAGGCGGCAAGAAGTTTCCATGAAGTTGTATACGAAATTCGATATGTGCATGCGTGAGGTTTATAATAATTGCAAGGTATGTACGTACCAAGACCACGCACTGCTTGTGGAGCATGCCCCGTAGTGAAGGGCTCCGAAGAAATTCCGACCACCTGGGGTTTGTTAACGTGCGCCTAAATATAAGTAAACAGGTGTTTGTTGCAATCGACACCCAATGAAATGCAGCTGCCGTGGGCAGGATTTGATTCCGCAACATAGAGTTCAGCGAGCGTATATGCAGACCGCTAAAATACAATGGATGCGTGGGATTCGTATACCTATGAAAGTGCATTGAAATGAGGCCAGTTGTGAAACGATCATATGAATATACATGTCGCTATACACACGGCGCCTGATATGTGGAATAAACACGAACAACAATGTCGAAAGATGGGTCCACTTGATATACAGCTGCTGTCTTCGTCCCGTATTTTAGCGCTGTATTTACAGGAAGTTATGTACCAACCAGCCCAAATGCGTACCCTTTTGAGGTAAGGAAGCAACGAACATGAAAATGCGGCCACAGAGTTAATTTGTTACTACCGGATCTTCCTGTATCGGTTTTCGGTGTATGACTGTGTACGACTGAGCCATGCGAATCTCTTGGATTGTCTACGAAGGAAAGAAGGAAAGTTAGTCGGAAACAAGTAAAAAGGGAACGACAGCAAGAAAGAAAGAAATGAGCAAAGAGAGAAAGAAGCATCGCAAGAAAGAGAGGGAGAAAGAAAAGAGTGAAATGAACACAGAGACATACATACAGAGAGACGGAGAGAAAGAGGGAAAGAATGAAAGGAAGAAAGAAAAAGAACGGAAAAGGAAGAGACAGACAGAGAGACAGACACACAGACAGATTCACTTGCCCCCATTTTCCCGACTATGGAAAAGCGGTTCTCCTTCCAAAGTACTTTCGAAATACTGCAGATAAACTACGACCCGAGTCTTCGTTTGTGCTGCACTGAAAGCGACCATAAAATTGATCTGGAAATTAGGTTTCTTTGTGTTCCCCTTTGCTCCACATTCGCTAGAAAGACTCGAACGAGCTGCAATGCCCCGTAAAAGATTTGCTGTTCAGTAAATGTCAAGAGAGAGAGAGAGAGGGAGAGAGAGACTGCTTTATGAAGTGGAAAAGCACGAAGTATAGCTCCTGTTATTTAACTCTCTGCCTTTCTCCTTTCTCGATGGAAATCCAACCTCTGCGTTTCCGCTTTACTGCACAAAACTAACGATAGACGGTAGAGATTCGCAAGGAAAGTGAAGGCCATTTCGCGTAGTTTGCGGGGTGTGGGCGTTCATTTGTTCCATTGGCTCCGTAAATGCGAAGCACCTGCCTACCGAAGCGTTCTCGACTGCTCGAAAGTCCTCGACCCGCCCCTCTGAGACAAGAGGATATCGCGGAGTTCCTCGGAACGGGCGCGCGTTAGAGATGGGGGCTGTTAAATCATTCAGCTCCAACTGTCAGCGCCGCTTTCACGCCCCCCCCCCCCTCCCCTTCTCCCTCATTTGAGATACTTTCCGATTGCGTAAGAAGCTTCGCTCTCCTTGCGAGGGTTTAACGATCAGACTATCGAACCTTTTCACGACTTATTCAGGGTAATACCAGCACTTGCTTTTGATCTTTAACCTTGCTCGCTCAATATCTTTCGTCTCCTTTCCTTTTAACACTTACATAGATGTGTTCGTCTTCTCAGTGCTCATTTCATATTTTCGTTAAAGTCGAAGTGGATTCAGCTGCTTACACATAACAAAAAAAAAAGCACTCCTGAACACCTATTCTACATACATGCAGGCTCGTTTTCGACTATTGCATTGTTACGAATATCCTATTTAATGGCTCAGTAAATATGGGATACCGACACCCACACTGCTGGCTCGTGCTTTATTTCCCGCTGTACCACTCATATTGTTAAGGACACGCGATGCAGTAACGTTTATGTGCACGTAAAAAATAGAAAACAGGTGGTAAATCTTCTCCCAGTCCTATACATTGCTGGTATATATATATATATATATATATATATATATATATATATATATATATATATATATATATATATAATGTAACGGAATGGATCAAACACAAGACAAATTACTTATTATACGAACGCTCAAGCGATCGCCATTGCACAGTCCGACTTTCTCGTCTTCTTCCTCTCCCAGCCAATCTTCCGCTGCTTTCATTTGCCGCGTTCTTTGTTACCAAAGTAGTTACAAACTCACGTCATGTGGCCTTACAACCCATCGCTCCTCCCAACGAACATTTCGATGTTGTGGGATTGATCATACGGGCCCGTTCCCTCGCAGCAAGCATGGTAATGAATGTCTCGTCGTGGCCACGGACTACCAGACCGAGTGGGTAGAAGTGCGTGTCGTCGCCGACTCTGCAGCCACCCATGTTATGACCTTTATAAACGAATGCTTCATCTGCCGACATGACACGCTGAAGTTGCTGATTCCAGACCGTGGCACTGCGTTTGCGTCGCTAGACTTCGAAAGACTCTTGTGCAACCATGGAATTCGCCGTGCATCGGCGTCCCCTCAACATCCACAGACTAACGGACTTGTTGAGCGCACAAACCGCACCACAAACTACGTCATTTATTCCTACGTCTCCAGCCCACACAACTACTGGGATGACTACGTCACTGTTGCGGTTTTTGCTCTAAACATGTCCATACAAGAAGCCACTCGCGAAACGCCATTTCAGCTGCTCTACGGGAGGACGCCGAGGTTACTACAAGAACACCTTCTTGGTTTAGACACACCTTTGCAAGAACGACCCGCAGTAGTGGACTCCAGCGCGACCCAGCAACAGGCTCGCCTCCGAGCTCGACTCACAATGCTGCATCACCAGGCGCACTACAACAAGTCTTTCGCAAAGTCGTGCTAGCTCTTCCCAACCGGGCGATTTAGTCATGGTGCGTCGGGCACTATTTTACCTCGACGCTGCAAAAAGTTTTCACCCCGGTTTTCTGGCCCCTTCTATGTGGATGAAGCTTTAGGGCCCGTGACATTTAGCTTACAGCCTCTATTCCCGAACTTGGCGGCAACCGTCGCAAAAGCACTTTTCCTGCTCAATTCCTCGATTTTGTTTCCGTAACAGCATACCACAACTGTGACGAGGATTGATTTCCGGTGCTCAACGTCCCAAAACCACGATATGATTATGAGAGACGCCGTACTGAAGGGTTCTGGAAACTTCGACCACCAAACGCACAAGCTCGCTGCAACGTCACGAAGTGGGGGCGCGGCTCTTGTGCGCGCTGTGGATTTGGCGCGACTGAGTTCTGCGCAGGCTTTCAGGATTGGTCACTCTCCTTCGTATGAGTGGGTACTGTTTTATGATAGCGTGGCCAGTAAGATATACAAGAATGGGAGGGCGAGAGCAGTCAATGGGTAAGCCATGAACATCCCAAAAATTGATGAGCATGTTTTGTCGTCCTCTTCTAGACAACATACTACAAAACAAAATGTTTTCTCTTTTTCAAATGAATAAGATTATTTTATGAAAGCGAATATTCTTTCCCCGTCAGATTAAAGGGCAACTCCGGCGATTTTCCAGTGTCCACTGATCTCAATAAAACGTTCAATATATATTCTCCTCGGTGCTGTAATAATATACGCCAAGTCAGGTGGATCTAGGTCATTTAGTTTCCCTGTAAATGAATCTTTAAAACATTTAGTGGATTCGCACGCGGGCCACCCTGTGTTTTTGACGTCATCACCCCCGCTGCCTACCCAATCCAGTGGGCTTTCAAAAGCAAAACGGCGGTACTTCAGCGCTCAAATCGTCGCTGTCAAGACCAGAAAAGCTGGCATAACTCAATATATCGTCGGATGACCTCGCCACTGGCATTTTGGTGCGAGTGCCATATTTCTGGTGACGGGAAGGTTGTGACGTCACCGCACACGCTCCACGAAACATCTACCCGTTTCGGTTTCGGTTAGAAGACGACTTTCAGTTGCATATTTAAAGTTTAAGTTGCATATTTAAGTTGCATATTGGTGCGTTTCTGGGCAAATTGAACCACCCTGGCGGTTACAGGACTACCAGTACCACTGGAAAATATTGATATCAGAACATGGTGAAAAAAACCGCCGCAGTTGCCCTTTAAACGCGTGACATGCAGAGAGAACGCGGATCATGCAAGAACGTGCCTTCGCCCCGCTGTTTATGAGGTAAGCATGTCAACGACCAATGATATGTATTGAAAAGCGAACAAAATCGCCCGCGTTCGCAAACAATAATCTCCGATCTCGCCCCTGGAATTCTCTAAAACGCACATTACACGGGCATCAGCATTTATCCTCCGCAGAAACGAAGCCGGCGCGGCCGGGATTCGATCGCGCGACCTTGGTACCAGCAGCCGACTGCCATAGCCACACCACCGTGGCGGGCCGTAAATGTGACGAATGAGATCTTCGTGATGAACTTTAATTCTGATTTTACCTGTTTCTCTCCTCAGATTGTAAGTTCTCAAGGCCAAGCAAGGGAAGGAAGTGAAAGAGGCATGCGAGTTTCCGCAGGAAAGTTCGAGGCATGCGAAAGCAATTAGCGCGACACAAACGACGACAAGAAAGTGGCAAGAAAGGCGAAGATGCGGCGAACAGTCGGGGATAGGAAATCAATGGCGGTATAGGAGCGGCCGGTGGCCTGTACGTGTGTTCCACCATCGTAACTTCCTCGGACATCGGCGTCATCGGCTCGTAAGGGATGTCGTGATCTGTCTCGACAGATGACCGGCTCCCGGACAGATGGTCGCATCTGATCCGAGCTACCCTTCAACCCACGCAACCCATGGCATTGAAGGAAAAAGAAATGTGTCTCCAATAAGCGGAAATGTCAGATATGCGCGCTGGCTAATGGAGGACAAGCGGTGCCCAGGATCACACGTTAAACTTCGTGAATGAAAAAGTATGTGTGCGAGAAAGAGCGCACGCACGAGGCATAGAAAAAGGGGCATGAGTGTTAGAGATGTAATGAAATTGATGAGTGGCATCGCAAAAAGAGAACGGGGCATATTGCTCAGTGTCATGTAGTGGCCGGAATACTTCTTACTTAAGGCTGTTCAATGTCAGTAAAAAAATCCTGTAGAACTAGGAATGCCAAGTTAAGCATCGAACAAAGAGAGGAAGATAAGGTCATAGAAGAAAGGCTATAAATAGTGACCGCAGACATAATAAAATAAAACAGATGTACTTCTTACGTAATTCATAGTAAAACAGGAAAGAGAGCTCAATAACAGCAAATTGAGGAGGGAAGGGTATGAAGGGAAGGAAGAAACGGATAGTGAAGTAGCTGAAGGAATCAGAGACATCAAGGGAATATATTGAATCTATGGATAGATGATGTCCTTTAGAAGGAAAGCGGGGAGGGGTAGACAGATAATGTACATTTCGCTGAATGGGGGAACTATAACGACCAAAACAGCCGCATGGAGGACGCAACGTCGCGAAGATGAATCGCCCTAATTTCGTCGGCGTCCTGCTCATGAATCATTTGGAACGGGAACCTATTCAATTCCTCCGTTCTGCCTCGTCCCGTCTCTTGCGCGCTCTTTGGACAGGGCACAGTGTAGCTTAGGAATGCCGTGGCGCCTAGCGTATTTCGGATGTCTTTCTTCCCGTGCCTCTTTGTGCGAGGCCTCGCTTTTGCCGTGCGTTTGCCTTAGATCTATTGCTGCTGGTATACGCCTCCTGTAGACTAGGTCGTTTCGTGCTGCGACTCGAACACTTACTTTTTCTTTAATGAGGTTACAGTTACAGGAGAGCTTTATCATTATCCGTGTCTGGAAGGTGCCTTTCATCAAACAGAACTCCCTTTTTAAACCTCACCAGTAAAACATCTGATTTTGAGGCAAGGCGAAAGTTAACAAGATATAAACAAGGAATTCTTGAAGCGTGATCATTTATTAAATATGATACGTGTTTTGCATTTGATTTCACTGATGGCGGCTAGTAAATAGCAGGCGATTTGTTGACGTGCGTCCTTTGTGTTGCTTTGTTGCGTCTTTCTCTAAAAAACAGGGAATCGTCGCGGAATGTGGTCGCAAATGCCTTCGTGCTAAGAACGGTGGGTGACACTTTTTCTCTCACGCTATTTGAAACGGTGTCGAATCGGGCACCGTCATTTACTGCATTCATCCATTTGTCTTAACATTTTGTAAACATCAAGCCTTGGGAAATATAATTTTAAGTTACCTAATCGGTGATCGCAGGAGGACCGAAGTGAACAAGGTATAAATACGGAAAATAAACAAAGCTTCGCAGAAAATGAATCTAGTCGTTCAACGGTGCTTTCTTAATTACGTGTTCGAAGCCAGTATCGAAGGAGCTCTTTGAAGGAGCAAGAACCCAGTGGTTCTCTTCAAGTGCTTCTATCTTTTAAGCGAAGATATCCCCCGGGAGGCGTAAGTAAGCGACGACGCTAACGACGTTTTTAATTCTATCGAGGATCGTTTGCGTTGATACGAAAGCTCGGCTCGAACATCAAAGGGGTTCCGCTTTGAAGAATCTCTCTATGGCTGGAAACACACGGCAGATTGGAACACCCGAGACTGCTGCCTCGTGTTTCGGGCTTAGCGTGAATAATGTAAAGCGTGTCGAGAACGTACGCTCAAACGGATTACTTATTCCAGACCAACGAATGTGAATAAAGCGGATGTCAACCTTCGTGACAGATAAGAGAGCTGCTTCAAAGTAAGAGCCGTTTGCTCGTAAAGAACGATTTGTTTGAAAAGATAGTTTTTGTGGCAGATTTAGTTTCGGACAACCCTTCTCCACTTCACTGTGTAATCGGGTTAATTTTTGAGCACCCATCAAAGCAGCTGAACCAGCTATTTTGATCCATTTGTTGAAGTGATCGCCGACTGTGAATCGCCAGTTCAAGAGATCGCCAATTCACAACGACGGTCTTGGTTTCAGGAGCATCGGTGCAGAAGAACAATGTCGATGCATTGACTAATGTCTGTGAAGGGTTGATTTATCTGGTAGCAAATATCCAATCGTCGCGGAAAGCGCGTTTCTCGGCTAGCTTAAACTATTCCATCCGTATGAACACTGGGGCCTATTGTCAACGACAGAAAACGCTGGTGCACCTGGCACACTGCTCAAATAGACAAACATGTCGTTGTTTTGTGGAGTTTGACGTCCCAAAACCAGCTCTGATTATCAGAGACGCCGTAGTGGAGGGCTCCGGAAATTTCGACCACCTGGGGTTCTTTAACGTGCGCTGACAACGCACAGCACACGGGCCTCAACATTTCGCCTCCATCGAAATGCACCCGCCGCGGCCGGGATTGGATTCGATTCCGCGACCCTCGGATCAGCAGCCGAGTACACTAGCCACTAGACCACCGGCATAACTGCAGCCACTAGACCACCGTGTCGGGCCTAGACAAACATGGCTACGAAATCCAGCGTCATGGAGAAAAAATAACTAGGAGGCGTCGTCACGTGATTGCGCTAGCCTCGGCAAGAAAACCTCCACTGTCGCCCGTGCGCGGTGCATCTCCGGGAGGATTGGGCCCTTCATAGTTGCCCGACTTCTCGGCATTGTTTGGAAGCGGTAACCTTTAGTGGCGCTTGACCGTGCATTATTCCACCGTTTTCCTACCACGTGACCGGGTCCCATTTCCTATGATCGCCTCCTTCAAATTTTTTATGACTAGGCTTCAGGATCCTCACGTTGACGACCCCTCCCAGGTCTCTTCCTTCCTCCATGTCCCGAGTCACGGCGGGCCTTTCGCTTAATGCTGTGCTGAGGTTTCGGGTTTGTGGCATTAAATCGTGGTGTTTTTTTCGAAGGTAAGAAAACTGCATGCTGATGATTACCGCATATTACATCCCTCTGAAGCATTTCAGTGACGAAACAATGTAAAAATAGCCGTGCTTCATGTGCGAACGTCCAGCCTGCTCGACGAGCTGCTTCAAGTAAGTCTTGAAAATCAGGATCCTTCCAAGCGAGCCAGAAATTGAGGGTAGGAGGCACCTCAGAGAGATGCGTTTCTTGGACATGGATTTATTCGCATGGAATTAAGTTGCGCGAACAGCTGTCGCGTTAGTTTTCGTGGCTTTACTTCCTAGCCCGACCACACATAAAAACCCTAATACCGATGTCTTTTTGTTCTGTCCTTGTCATTTTAGCGTAGCTTGTGAACAGCGCTGTACAACAAAACATTCATCCGCATAAAAACTCTCAACCACTCATCTGTTCAATACCGAGGTTCAAGACCCGCACATAGTCCATTTTTGAAAGTTCGTGGACGCCGCATTGTTCCTTGCCTTCTGTGAACGTTTTCCGTTTCACTGCTCTTTCTCTTTGAGCGGGAGGACAACCGTTCTTTTAACCGAAGCCCATTCCGTTCTTCTTTTATTTGCTGTCCAGTCCTGCACTTGTGGATTGCTGCGCTTTTACATTTCGCAATACGGCTTTCGATGGAACGTTCTGCACTGCTAACCCGCCAGCTTCCGCTTCCGGACTATCCATAGCGGAAAGATGCCGTGTGCTTTCAGGGAGCTTCCGATGCCAATTCACCCGTTATTTCCTGCTGGTCCTTTTTTTCCCCTTTTTTTTTCGTTATCGGCGCTCGCATGACCACGTGACGTTGCTCCTCCTTGATCGACGTGGCTTGTTGCTTGGCGTAAGCAGACTTTCGTAGTTGAAGCACAAGTGCACTGATTGAAGATATCACGCTCACTCAATGGTGCTTGCGCGCTTTGGCTTCGAGATTTTCGCACGCCTGGCTAGTTCTGTTGCTCCGTGTCGCAGCGTGGTAAGAGATAGCACAGGCGAAAGGGCTTGGTAAGAGAGGGCAACTACAGAGAGAGAGAGAGAGAGAGAGAGAGAGAATATGCATCGAAGGGCACTCAGGTTAACAAGCGGTGATTCCGGTTGGCTAGCCTGCTCGAAGAAAGAGCACGCGGCGATGGAACGAGTACATTTCGAACGTTTTGTTGCCTATATGCTTGTGAGTATTAGATATTTTTTTCATTGATCGCTTCCTTTTTTCTTTTTGACTCACAAGATAAACATACAAGGCCTACACGTACGTGTCGACGCTGCAGTGGCGTTCTTAATGCTATCAATCTATATTATTGCTCCGATATGATATCATCGTGACATCCATTTAACGTAGCGCACGGAACGGTACAAGTCGAATAAAACGCAAGGAAACAAGACGTTCGCATTTACTTGCGTTTCCTTTGATTCGTTGCTTCTTATTTTTTTCTCTCTGCACGGTGCGCTGGTTCGATGCGCGCTGTGAGGGTCAGTCACCAACTCGCCTAAATGTCGACCTTGCGGAACTTACTACCCCTACACTTGGGAAAGGGGTTTTTGTTAGATCTATTGCAGTGTAGCAGCTATCGCTGTCTATTTTTTCATCACTCAAAGATATAACTTCATTCCTTACAGCAGCATAACCTTATTTTTATTATATTAAGTTCACTCTAAAAAAGTTGCTTGCTTAATTCATACTCTCACCAGTTATAGGTTTCATACGTATTGACTGTTAGCGCATGAGAAAGTCCGCTGAAAGCCTAATTTTTGGGGCGCTAAGATCCGTGAAGATTCTTATGGCTTCCAGATTCTGATGCTAAAATATTTTGATGGATTTCATCCGGCTGAAAGTCGGAGGAGAGGAGCCGGCTCTCCATTTTGGCGACAGACAACAAAAAAATACCAGAAGTACTACGAGAAGCATGAAAATAACGGACGGGCAGGCGAACAGCTGCAAGTGACGCTGACGCTTATACGCTGGCCCGCTTTTGCTATGAAGGTTGACCCACGTACCCGGAATTGAGCTATTGCGACCTGTTAGCAGCTCTCCCTCTCTTCCCCGACTCTTTCCTTTTGTTCATCCTGTCAGGTGTGGTGGGCTACGGGCAGGTGCTTCTGACACATTTTAATTTCGACGTCAACTAAAGAGGTGGCCTGGTTAGCAGAAATAGATAATTAGCCAGCCCTACCTCTCTCATAATATTGCTTTCCAGTAACCGAGAGACGGCTTCTATGTCATGCATATATGCATAACTTGTCATGCTCTGAAAACGTGCCTCTGCAACATAGCCTTGATATTCACACCACCTCTGCAGGGAGATAAATGTCATTTCATCTAAATTGCATGCTAACAAGCAAAAGAAACAGCAACACTGGAGCAAATGGGTGCTTTGCTCCTCCATGACCCCGAGCTCCTGCTGTGCGCAAGATTTACATGTCGTGCCCTCCTGCGGCAATCGGAAGCGGCGGAGCGTCGCTCGCGAAACCCTGTGGTTTCTGCTGATGGCGCGCGCATGCACACGGTCGAGATGCGCATGATTGAAACCACGATATGAATTATGAGAGACGCCGTAGTAGAGGGCTTCGGAAATTTCGACCACCTGGGGTTCTTTAACGTGCACTGACGTCGCACAGTACACGGGCTTCTAGCATTTCGCCTCCGAATGGAGGCGAAATGCTAGAGTGGCCGGGATTCGATCGCGCGACCCTGGGATCAGCAGCCGAGTACCATAGCCACTAGAACACCATGGTGGAGCCACACCACAGTCACGTGATGTGCAGAGGTGGTGTGTATCGTGATTGCCGGTTTTTTATCGACTGTGTGGTGCGGGTTGCATAGTCAACCTTCTACTCGCACTGTTCATCAACGGCGCGATCTCTTAACTCGTTACATTACATTACACTTGCAATAAAGCTTTAAAGAAACTGGGCTACCTAAATCGTACATTAAAAGATGCTCCACGCGAGACAAAGTTGCTAACGTATAAATCGCTCATCCGTCCCATCCTCGAATATGCCTGCCCCGTATGGAACACTCATAAAAAATCGGACATCAGCACACTAGAATCCGTTCAGAAGAAAGCCATCCGTTTCATTTTCCGCCGTTATGACTGGAATTTCTCACCCTCCTCTCAACTTGCAACGCTAGGTCTGCAAACCTTGTCCGAGCGACGCGGTCTCGAATGCCTAATCTTGCTGCATATTCTTGTTAATACCCCACACTACGCATTAACTAACGAATATCTGTCTCCTGATAAACTGAAACCCCCAAGGAATAGCCACAAGCTCAACCTGACACCATTCCATCCACGTACTAACCTATTCAAATTCAGCTTTTTCCCGCACACTATAGAAAAATGGAATGTATTGCCTGGGTCAACTAGATCATTGCATTTAGATTTCTTGCATGAATGTATTGATTTGGAATTTGTTTATTAAGAGTTCTATTTTTGTTTGTTGTTAAGAGTTGTATTCTTGTGTGTGCTGATGTATAAAAAACCCACTCCTGCGATAGCCCAAATTGGGCTGCAGTATGTAAAAATAAATTAAATAAATAAATAAACGTTGGCGCAGCGGCTAGGCAGTGGCTTGCGAAGCTCTAGGTCGTGGGATCGAATCCCGGCCACGGCGACCGCATTTCGGAGGGGGGGGGGGGGGGGGGGCGAAATGCAAAAAAAGAAAAAAACCGTGTACTTAGATTCATGTCCACATTAAGGAACCCCAGGTGGCAAAAATTACTCCGTAGCCGTCAATTACGGGGCGCGCCTTATAACCACATCTTGGTTTTGGCACGTGAAACCCCATCAATTACCGCACGAAGATGTAACGCGTCCGTCCGATGTTTGCTGCGATTCATTCATTAATTAATTCATTCATTCATTCATTCATTCATTCATTCATTCATTCATTCATTCATTCATTCATTAGAGTCGCGCAAGAAAGGATGATTACTGCACACAAGCATGACGTGGTTCTTGGGAGCTGAATAACGCTGCTGTACAGTTTTACTGGAAATGCTTTCAGCTTCGTGGTTTACTGTATAGTCACTTTGGTTATTTGCGTCCCCGCTTCGGTATGCGAACCTTAACAAAACTCGTTACATCGCTTCGCGCTAGTCAGTGCGGTGTCCTGGCAGTCATAACGGCGGTCCGCGTTACTGGCAAGCATAAAAACAGCGCGCTCTGCCCACTACGAAACCACATCACCACAAGAAGAAGCAAACAAGCGTGGGCTGGTGACAACCTTCAGAGACGGAACTCGCACGTTTTGCACGTATCAGTCCGTTACGAAACAGCAAAAGCAACTGCTAAACAGCTGTCAGCTGACGTATGCGAGCAACTCTCGCTGTCTTTATTTCAAGTAGTATCCCACGGTGTAGCGCTTTCATTTGCGGATGCATGATCTTACTACCAGTCTCATCTGTGGAATTGATGTCGACAACGTGCCTTGTGAAGAATGATAGGAGTCTCATGGCTCCCACTTACCTTCGCGTGACAGAGAATCCCCCAAAGCGCACCGTCGATTTCACCTCTCAATGTTGTGCATATTCAGTACACTCAGTCGCGGCACAATACCATCGATGCAACAGAGAAGAGCATCAGTAAATATATCTTCCAGAATATAAACAAATAAATCTGTTACAGTGCCGCAGCCATGAAGTAGACGGTGCCTTGTGCCACCCGGCGAAAATTAAACTAACTGAACTGCCCCCTCCCGAGTCTCAACTTCAAAGAATGCACGCTGAGGTAGTCAAGAGATCGCCTGGACCTAGTACATGAGAAATGGTTGTTCGACATATCTTCTTTTGATTGTCGTTGAGGCTACCGATTTATCCCAGGGTAATTACAAAATTCAGAAATGCGCGTGAAATGTTTAGACCTGACCACAATGAAGTGTAGCATGTGAGTGTCCAGGTGAAAGTGCAGGACTTATGCTTTCCAAGACCCCAGATCATACATGCGTTCCCTTTTCGTGCCGTAATCGATGCGTAGTGGCTACCTTGTGCTCTTGCATTTCTTTAAACATCCGAAGCAAGGGCAGTTGGGGAAAGTCATAGGAAATGTAATATAAAGCCTTCCGACTTACACTCGTGCGCTTTCTTCTGATTCATTCCTTCTGCGCAGGCTGTAATGACGCGCGCACGACTTCGCATTTCCGACATCGGTTCGGGCAGATGTAAGGCGACACGCTCATCCCCATCAGTAAAATCGCTCACATTCGTTCTTCTCGTCACAAGATTCCCTTGAGGAGGAGTCACCGCGGGAATGTTGATTCGTTCGTTCGCACTCTCGTCTCTTCACAATCTTCTCCAGCTTCCCCCTTTTTGTTGCCTTATTTCGTCTCGCATTCCACACAATTTCGCGCGGTAGTCTTTCGTAAGTACCCCCAACGGCTCCTGTTTCTTCTATTTGCACTCGCGCATTTTCGGAAGGTGTTCCGACTCAGCGAGTGCGAAGCTCTTCGGTAGTCCAAGACTGTCCTCCTGAGCAACGCTTTTACCTTCTGTCTGGTGTGTCCCAAATACTTAGCACCTTGAATATCTTGCTGCCTCTCTGTAGTTTACTTTTAGCTCTCAGTCGTGTTCCCTGTTCCTTTCGACTTCATTCCATCCCTGCACTTGACGTACTGCATCGTCGTTGTTTGCTTCGTAACATTTCTTGCTCGCAACCTTAGACACACAAGCATTGAATTCGTGTACCGATGTGATCTTCGTCTCAGAAAACTGTTTTCTAGCCGTTGTGCGCGGGTATCATGGTTGTATTTTTGCGGCGAGCCAAGCCACTATACCTCGATTGATAAAATTTGTTGTCTATGTTCACACGCCAGTATCGGGGTACTTGCATCATGACATTTTGCTGTTTGATCGTTGTCCTCATTTCTTCAATCGCTTTCGTTTGGTATATGTATTGCATAACCACTTTTCGCAATCAGTATTCCTAAAGAGCTTCTACATTTCATTTCCACACGTACATTTCCCTGTTTCCCGGGGCAAGGTAATTCATATTGTGATTTTTTTTCTTTTTACGATCAATCTTCGTTACATACAATGTCGTTATTTTTTGTTTGTGGCTCCAAGTTTTCTCAGCAAGCAACCTGGCAGCACTTTATTCTTACAGCGCCTCCTAATTATACCAGATTGCTTCTACGAACAGCAACGTTGTTGTTGGACGACCCTATGCCGCTGCCGTCGTTGCAAGCCTAGAGGGACATGTGTTCATAGTAGAGGAGGGGGCCGTTCTGTAACGGAAGCGGAAGGGCTCTGAGAGGGGCCCGTCTTCTTAGCAATGTCATGCATATTAAAGAACTCCAGGCGGTCAAAATTTCCGGGGTCCTCCACTACGGCTTCCCTCTTTTTTCTATCTCTTTCATTCCCTTTCTCCCACCCCAACGGTCGCCGAGCCGTGTTTCGTGGAGGGATTAAGAAATCACAGCATATCCACGGGGTGAATGATGATGAGTGGGCGAAGCTAAGGAGCTTCATCGGTAAACCGTGAATTCTGCCCAGTACATCATCAACGACGTGAGATCGTGCGCGTTTATACTAAAGGGTCGATGAGAGTTATGGTGACTTGCAGCTCACTTTAATTTTACATGTACGCTGTGAATTTTCATCGTTTAATCACGCACAGGAGAAATCGCACACAGGCACTACCTTGGAGGTCAAAATCCAGTGCCATATATACGGGAAACAAGAAACTCGCTAGCAGACGCTGCCTGCGTCGGCATCGCGAGGCGAGAGAGGGGGGGACCGTTGAACGGTTGTGAGGGAGAGGGGACGGGGAGAGAGGGGGAGAGGGGAGGGAAAGGGAGAGAGTGGGGGCGAGAGAGGAGAGAGAGGGGGAGCTCGACGACAGTCGAGCTCGACCGCGGCATATTCACCGTGATGACGCCATCTAGTGTCCAGTCACCCAACCGCCATAATGCACACGATGGATGGATGGATGGATATTAGGAGCGTCTTCTTTATAACGGGGCGGTGGCCGGGCCACCAAGCTCTAGCTTTATTTCTTTTTCGTTTACAACTATTTCTTTTCCCGAATCACACATATTTTCACAACTAATTTTACACCTCGTCTATTTATTTTATCTATTATCGTTCTGCTGTGATGTAACAATCTTACCCGAACTACCTTGCGCTTTTGTTTGCTCCATACTTTTGCGCCACCAATGCTCTAAGCGCCTTTTACTTATATCTATCGCCGGCATGTTCAGCTTTCCCCTGTTACTCCTGAAACCCATGGCCTCCTGTAGGGCAGTGTCCACAGCTACACCTGGGTGGACATCTGTACATTCAATCAAAATATGATCTGTCGTTTCCCTAGCTTTTCCACAGCACGTACATGTATCCCCTTCTTTATTGAATTTCGCTCTGTAACTTCGGGTTCTCAGGCAACCGGACCTTGCCTCAAACAGTAAAGCGCTTCCCTTTGAATTATCGTAAAATTTTTCTCTCTTGATTTCGTCTTTCCCTTTTCGGTAGTTGTTCAATGCCGGTTTCTTCATCATTCTTGCTATCCAATCCGAGTTCTCCGTCGCTCTGACCATGCTCTTAACGCTCTTTTTCGTCCCATCCGTTTCGTTACTGGATGTATACTTACTGGTAAGCTTCCTAGTTCTCTTCCTCCATTGTGAATCAACGTTCTTCCTATACAAATACCTGAATACTTTCGCTGCCCATCTACTTTCTTTCATATTCCTTAATCTCTGTTCGTACCTAATTTTACTCTGAGCTTCCTTTCCCTCAATGTCAGACCATCCCATATCCCCCTTAACAGCCTCATTTGTGGTCTTCCCATGGGCGCCCAGTGCGAGACGTCCGACCGTCCTCTGATTCACGTCCAGCCCTGATTGTACCTCTGACCTCATGCACACCACTGAGTTTCCGAATGTAAGTGCTGGCACCATTACACCTTTCCACAAACCTCGAATTACCTCGTACCTGTTGTAACCCCACAGCGCTCTATGCTTCATTATTGCGGAGTTCCTCTTTCCTTTAATTATCATAGCTTTTTCTTGTACTTCCATGTATCTATTCCCATCATTTATCCATATCCCGAGGTATTTGTACTCTCGTACTCCGGGTATCTCCTCGCCCTGTATTGATATGGTCTGATCGTTGCTGTCATTGAATATCATCCAGCCGCATTTTGTCACACTAAATTTTAGCCCTAAATCTTCACTTTCCCGACCACATATACTAACCAGACCCTGCAAATCTGTTCGACTGTCTGCGAATAGCACAATATCGTCTGCATAAAACAACCCGGGGAGCTTTTGTTCTATCACTATACCTGCCTGTCTGTACGACAGCTTAAAACCAATATTGCTCATCTCCAATGCTTTCTCCATTCTCCTCATGTAAAGCATGAATAATAGTGGGGACAACGGGCATCCCTGCCTCAACCCTTTACCTATATCGACGGCCTCCATTCTACCATTACTCGCCATACCATCCCATTCCACACATACTGTATTTCCACTGTATATTTCCTTGGGACATATACAGTGGATATCTCTATGTGACAGTGGATATCTCTGTATATCTCTATGGGACAGCGCCATCTAGGAAACTAGACGAGAAAGGGCGATGACGACCAGCGCCATCTAGTATATCGTCACCCAACTGCCTTTTGCATGCACCTCTATGGGACAGCGCCATCTATTGTATGCTACGGGAGACGCTACTGGCTACGGCGGATGGACATACCGGACGGGCCGCAGATGCCATAAGCAGCTTCGCCCCTAAAAAAGTTACACCATCTCCCGCTAAAGGGAACCATGTGTGGATGCGAAGCAGCGGGGAGATGGTTAGCTTGAGCAGGAGATGGTGTAATTTTTCGCGACAGCGGCCCGAGCGCTCATCGCGCCTCTGCACAGGAGAGAGAATGAGGCACGCGCGCTCCGTCATTTTCATACCGCGGAAGTACCGTGGCGCCCCCAGCGGATTATGCAGTTGTCGCACCACTTGTCGTGCACGCCGTTCCGTAGAGTAGAGGATTCCTAGAGGAGAGAAAAGGGGGGAGCGTAGGAGAGGAGAGAGAGGGGGACGGGACGCGCATGCGCTGGGGGGGGGGGGGGGACGCGTGAAGGAGGGATGGACCAAGCCCCCCCCCCCCCGCCGCCATAAGCTGCTTCGCATCTAAAAAAATAACGCCCCTTTCCTTAACAGAACCACAATTATTAGAGCGAAAGTGCGCGTCGGAACGGCTACGGCGGTTTTCGTGGCGTAGAACTGGCTGGAGTTTTCCTGTGCCAACGTTGTCGCTTTCGGATGGTGGTACAACAAAATACGAAATAATACATAAGGGCCTCCTAAAGCTCCACTCAAGCAGCGGAAAAGAGACTATGTACTCGAAGAGCATGCGAAAATGGCAAAATGCTTTGCTGCGGACCAACATACTGCCACTTGCTCAGTGTCTGTGCCTAATTGTGGCACCAGGTCGCTTTACTCGGAGCTCGTCGTTTCGGACATCGGGTTTTGTCCGAACTTCGGGTCCGTTTCACGCTGACGTCTTCTCATGTGTTTTACATACCCATTTCTTGCAAATTTCTGCAAAGTGCGCCTTTTTACGTGGCTTCATTGACTTCACGGGAGAGACATGTTAGCGCATGCGATGGCCCAGGAGTGTATAAGGAGCTCAACAATCTCAGGAGCCAGCTGAAGAACGCGTGTGGCTTTCCGTAAAGGCTCTTGGGCCTTTTGTTTTGCTTAACCGATTTTGCAGTTTAGTAGTTGTAGTGCTTCCCTTACTGACACTAAGGGTGGCAAAATGTAGTGAAGTCACAGAACAATTTTTTTAAGGATTCAAACACGATAACTCAGAAGATGCATATGGTAGTATTTCACAGGCGATGTGTCCTTTCATAGGCTGCGATCACGGAAGCCGATTATTTTGTCGTTTCCGTCTGCAATTACAAATTCATATTTGCTCTCCTCGGAACTGCGCCAAAATACCCTTCGTGCTATATCTAGTTCGTCTGTATATATAAAAAGAATGGAAATATGTTCGCATGAAAATGTCGTTACAAATCCGCTAAAAAGGTTGAGCGAGTATGCTGGGAAAATTAGTTGTCATCGTGGATTTATGATTTTTATTTCTGTAAGAACCATCAAGAACGATCGTAAACAACACGTTACTACTCTCTTCATAGAAGCAACGGCGACAGCTCAGACTCTTTGCGATGCAGAGGAGCTCGTAAACAGGATCAATGTATCACATTGCGTAATATCCGGAATTACAATTCGCAGTCCCCTTCATAAAAGAGCGTGCACTTTCCTTACTGACAGATCTGGGCGCTGGAGGTGCGTGGGCGATTACATTTCCATTGCTCAGAAAGAGCGCCGGCCAGGATTATTAATCATTATTATTATTTTGAATATTAATACATAAATATGTAACGACAGTTCCATGCAGTGAAATCTGTCGGATAGCGGAGCCGTGGCGCTTTCTGACAGCCAACTGAAGACATGCACGAACTCGAGCAGTCGGTGCCTCAACCAAAAAATTAAGAAGAAACATTTTAGCATCACCAGCAGCAACACATGTATTCAAGCGGACGAACTTTTTTTTTCTCTCAGTATTATTTCTACTCGCCTTCTTTTTAGCCGCCATTTCCAAGTTGGCGCTCTTCTTGCATCAAGTCGAAGACGTAGCCGAAGCCAGTGACTGGCACACATGTCTAAACAAACGAGAGAAGTGCAACTGCTACGACGCTGTGTTCCGGCTACAACCACGAAGATTTCAATTAGCGACGACTTCTGGACAGCCAAATAATTCGGAGACCGAAGATTTCGGAGACCGAAGCCACGAACACCAGAAGTCGATTCCCGGACCAAAGAAACAACTTCTGTTAGCACAAGGAACACATTTATGTCAAGCGAAAGATGTCCTGTCGGGCAGTAAGATCACAATTGGTCTGCATTCAAGCCGTCATTCCAAAGTTGGCGTTCGCCTCGCGTCATGTCAAAGACGCAGCCAAGGCAGTGGCTGGCACGGAAGTCTTGAAACGGACGACAGAAGTGGAACTGCCATGAAGCAGTGTTTCGGCTACAACAACCAAGAATGCAATCAGCGGCAACTTCCAATAGCGGAAGTCGTCAGCTTCCTGCCGTCCTGAGCCCAATTATCTCCTCACCATCGTCACTGCTTCCTTCCCCGTTTTCGATTAAGGATTTCGGCAGCTTCCATCATGGGAATTATGGGAAGTACAGGCTTCGGATTGGTTCGCGTCGGCTTGCGAACTGGGCACAAGCCGTTTACTTCTGCAGTTTTGGTTTTGTTTCCCGCGTAACTTGCCGCGAGGTTGTTCGAGGCGTGCAACGCACTCGGGAGAAACAAAAGCTAGAAAGATAAACAACCTCGTCTACAGCCAAAGCTAGTGCGACGCACAATGGCGAAAAACTAGCGTTGCATTGCCACATGACGCGATTCCGCCAGCCTGTTTCATTATGCTTGCCACTCGGTATTTTCTCGTTAGTGGTCTGGTGCACTCTCGATAGAAAACCTGCGCGAAAAGCGAGTTTTCTAACGTGGGCGTTCAAGCTGCGTTCATGTACTTTCTTGCCGTGTTGCGGCGGTGTATTGGAAAGGGCGGGCACAGCATAGAGACGCTTGCGTCGGCAAATTCGATCCACCCACCGGTGAAAAGAATTCGTTTTAATCGTAAACACACACTTACTTGTGATATGAAGGGCTGCTGCGTCCAAGCTGCAGCCTGCTGTTGGATAGTGGATACGCGCAAAGCACGACAAGCAGCGCGCGCGCGCTTCAGTCAACAAGTAATGGGTAACGAAAAAAAAAAAAAACCTCTCAGGAGGCCACAGGTATCCAGCTGCCGCCTGAGCCGTTGAGGCGGTCACAGGCAGTCACCTGTATCGGTAGTCTTTAGAAACCTTGTTAAAAGACCAAACGCGTGCAATTCACGACAGCGTCTGCGAGAGACGCTCGCGGTTCCAGAGATCGGACGGAGCAGACGCCGAAGCAGACGTTACGTTTAGTGTTTCTCTTGAAAGCTCAACACCTCTCACTAAATATGACATTGTTTTTATTTCCATCAATGCATGCTGCGTATTCTTCAGAGGGAAACACACATGTTTGTTTACACTGATGCAAAAAACATAATTAAATACTTCGTGGCGCCGCATCTAGAGCAAAATTGTCGAATGATGCATACCCTGGTGGCAAAATTTGTCTTTGCTTTCCTTCAACTTCACAATTATGCAAACAACTTTATCAGTTCTTACATACCAGGGACAAAAGCAAGTATTAATTGCAAATATTTCCTTTTATTTTTGTTTAAAGCTCAGAAAACAATCGTCGCGAGTCTCAAGAACGAAATCCATCCGAAGCAGATCCGAAGCCTGTACTTCCCATAATTCCCATGAGGGTTGAAGCGCCGCTGAACGAGTCGCCGTAGACACTAGCGCCAGATTTCTCTCTAGTGTGTAAGTAAGAAACTCTATGGTCTTAACGAAATGTGTCCATCAAAATTCAACAAGTACAATCCTAAACTAGCCGTCTAATCACCTACTCCTCGCATCGGCTCGCTCAGCGTTGCTTTGGTACGTTGCATTGCGTTAGCCTTGAGCTTTGACTTTTATTGAGTTTTCATGGGGGGAAAGCTTCGCGTTCGATCACCTTTCTTTAAGAAAGGTATTTCGATTTCTTATATAACAGAAAAGTGGAGACATCATTAGTAACAACCGTTTTCGAACGCTGTATTATTTTTTATAGGATAAACGCAAAAGTAAATGTTCCAATTTGTTCCACGAAGGTTCGTCGTAACTGCCTGATCGAACCCATTGTCCGACGACCATAACGTCGACTTTTCATTGAGTAACTCTCCATTTTATGTCTGTCAACAGGGCCACAATGCGCACACATCTACTTTCCCGAAACGTGCCTTCCCGCTGCAGCGCTTGTGGCGGAACCTCTGGATATTTAATGGTTACCTTTTTATAGTGTGCACACGCTCTTCCTGATTGCTCAAGCCCGTTACTTGACAAGCTTTGTACATGCTTTCATTGTCTGCCCTTCCGTCGTCTTGTCCTGCTTGCTATTGCCCTAGCAAAAGTAGAGCAGCTAGCTTTTATCAGTAATGACGTCCCTGTGTTCAATGTTTGCGAATTTAGCTGTCGTCCGACGGTTGCAGTGCTGTGCACTGTCATACGTCTTCACCCTTCCGCATTGTCAGCAGCTGTAGAGTGAGCGCTCTTGCGTTCAATTTTTTTTTTTTTGCTCATGTGTTCTTGTTCCGAATGCCAGACGGCTACAATGGAAGAGTATGTTGTTGGGCCTGTTGGTACATGCTTTAAGATACCGAAAAACCCAGCGTTTCTAAGGCTGGGTTTTTCGGCTTATTTATACCGTGGAAGCTCATTTCATTTCCTTCTTTATGTCGCACAGCTTTTTAATAAATTGGGTATCTTCTTTACCCGGAACTCTAGTTCATTATACCGGAACGAAAACAGACACTACTTAGAGCGAACGCTAGAAAGGCCTCAGCCCCTCATCTGTAACCGGTTCTCGCGCAAGCTGACATGTATTTAAGCAGAAACTAACAATCCCGTGCTGTGACACTGCAGACTACGCGGGCCTCAACATTCGCCTTCATCGAAATATACAGCTGCCTTGGCCGGGATTCGATCCCGAGACCTTCTGATCAGCAGCCAAGCGACATAGCCACTAGACCGCCGTGGCGGTGCAATTCCACATGCAGGACGAAACAATGACGAGAGTAACTGATCTTAATATCGATGCGCGTCCTGCTTGAGGACTTAGAAATGCATTCACAATTGAGTAAAGTCTAAAAGGCACGAAGGAAAACGCAGGTGGTAGACACTGTGTAATTGAAATGCACGTACAATGCTCAGGGCCAATCCTCAAGCCAAAGAACCTCGCGTAATCTAATATGCACGACTCTCCTTTCTCATTTGGCCTAGATGTCGACATTAAAGCACTTTCTCCACATAATTCCTTTATCCTATTGGTAAAGCGAACAAGAATGAATTCGCACTCAAGTAGGGAATTTAAATTTCATAAGCCCGGGAGCGATTTAAATTTTATTGTTGCGCGAGGCAATTTCCATTTAAATGAGGAAGGAAGCTCGGCGGCACTTTCTGTACTCTCGCGAGGATATCTTTTTTTTTCGTTATATCATGAACCTTAGTTGGCACATTCAGTAAATTTTGATTTGTTCCATGGATAATTAAAACAGCGCTTCACTCTCAATGTCTACATACGGCTCAGTAACCGACTACAAACGACTTGAGGTGGTCGTTTTACAACGAAGCTTTATTCGCGAACACTCTCGGACTTTGCCGAGTCTCGATGCAGCTGCGTGCAACTGCTGCTGCAGTCCTTGCGGCCTGACAACACGCAAGACAGCGCCGAAAGACGAAGTGGCATTCATAATGCCACATAGTATATATTACGTCCGTACATACGCTAATTAGCCGCAATGGAGCCACACAAGAGACCAACAAATGCCGTCTTATACTACTGCCACGAGCATGGGCGTATTTTGAATTATGCAGCTGGTCTGTGCCATTGTGGCATAGAGAAGACAACAGTGTCACGAAGGCGGTGATCACATGTTGTGTACCGTATCTATAGTCAGGAACTGATAGTTCGGGTGAACAATACACAGCCAATATACACCAGAGAGGTCTGGGGGACCATCTCAGTGTTCGGTTCGTCACATCACAACACGTCAGTGATGGGATGAGCGTTGCTTTCAATTGTTCCCATAGAATGTAGTTTGTGTTGGCGCGACGTCTATAAAATAAAGATCACGTGAACACGAAAATATTAGCAAGCCCAAAGAAAAAAAAAGAGAAAAGTCTCCCCCCTTAAAAGAATTACACACTGCTTTCACGTACGCGTGAGCTTTTCCTTTCTGGGGGCGCCACTGCATTATCGTTGTGTAGGCGAGCTTAGGACCACGAATTAAGCATTAAGCGGTGAGGGTCCTCGTTCTCGGAACAACACTTCAAGCGGCGCGCCCCCCAAGCCCTCGAAATAAGAGCGGAGCTGGGAAGCACGAAGGACCAAAATTTAGAAGGCAACGCCGCTCGAGCCGTAACAGTCTGATCCCGTGCGTCGTATCACGCTCACGCTTTGCCGAGCACGAAAAACCTAATACAGAGGAGAACAGAAGGAGCAAGGGAACAAAGTGACATGTATAATAGTCTGACAAGCAAGTTAGCAAGACGTGCCTTGTAGTGCGCAAAACGGTATTCTTTCCTTTTGCTCGCTGTATATTCTATGTGCAATAATGAGTAGCGTAACGCGCAATGCGTATGACCTCTCTTTATTATTTTTTTTTTTTTGAGCTGGTGGAGTTTCTTTCCAAGGACCAACTTGGCGAAAAACGTAGCTAAATGAAAAGTCAAGTGGGTTTCAGTATGCGCGATAAAAAGTTATCAAGGTACGGAGCAATCAAGAGCTGCTTCAATGCGCTCTGCTTGGCTCTCTTGCGTAAGTTACTGGCAAGAATAAATTATGCCGAACACATGTGGTCCTGGGAGAGCCTTGAATTCTCCATGTTCTACTTTTCATGCAGTGAAATTGATCAACGTGCATATATTACATCGCCAAGGGTTTGAGGCTACCGTTCAGCATTTTAAAGAAAAGGAACATTTGTTCAAAGCATACTATGCAAGTTGGTTGGCGCGTTTCTTTTTAAGCATAATAAAAACTTGTTTTACAGTTTCTACTTGAGTGAACAATTGGTTGATTTCTATGCTTTTACGTCCCAAAACCAGGATATGATTATGATAGGCACTGTAGTGTGGACCCCGGAAATTTCGACCACCTGGGGTTCTTTAACGTGCACTGACATCGCACAGTACACGGGCCTCAACACTTCGCCCCCATCGAAATGTAGCTGTCGCGGCCAGGATTCGATCTCGTGGCCCTCGGATCAGCAGCCGAGTACTATAGCCTCTAGGGGAACGGCTCCTCAATTTTTTGGAAGTCCAGGGATGACACGGACGCGTTAAAAAATAGACTTTGCTCTCTGCTCTTGCGAAGTTGGTGCAGATTGAAAACAAGGAAAAGATGAAGAGACAGCGTACCTGAAAGAAAAGGCGGCACTGGGGGGTCGTCTGTTGCTGCAGATTCGTGAATTCAGGCAAACCCTACAGTGAAACTCAAGCGGATCACAAACGCTTGATGACAAATAAGGTTATGAGTTCGTTAGTAATAACACAAGAAGACAAACTGGTCTGTACAACATGAGCGAGATGTACGCCACAAGGAGAATGTGGGGGGCTGGGGAATTGCATAGGCAGCCGAACACAATGACGACCAAAGGTTTCTTTATGAAGCTTTGTACGTCACCAAAGCGTTATAGCTTGCAGCGAACAAGAAACTATCAGTTAAGCGTGGACGCTCAAGTAAGAAAGGTTCCACACGGCGCAAAGACGCCGGAACGAATTAGAAACCTTACAAACGTGTTACAAAGCTGTCGACGGCATGCTCTGTAAGGAAGGGTAATAGAAGTAGTCGTGGCTGAAAGGTCCCTTTAAATGCTAAATGAGTGTGCAAAGATTTCTTCGTGATTACATCTCGACAACATCAAGGTGAACCGTGATAATCAGCACGATATAGAGTTGTCGTGTGTCTACGCTATCGCTCGAGAAAAAGAGTTATCTGCGCGAGAACGTTTGTATTCAGTGGTGGTGAGCGACCCGCTCCACCCGTTTGTTCTTGCGGAATTCTGTTTGTATTTCTGCGCCACTTCAGCAAATAGAGCAACGATAATCAAATGTGTTTTCCTCATATATATATTTTTCTCGCAAATTTTGCTTTCGCTTCCCGATCTTTTTTTCAGACAAACCTGTATGCAGTTCATTATTTTGTGTGCACTAGCTCAGACGCCTGTGATTGGACAGGCGTCTTACAAACAACTAGAAACAGCGTAACTTCTGAAAAAGAAGGAAAACATCTGCAGCCACCAAGAGAAACCTTCACGGAATCTTGCATCAAGACTTCGCGATCACCGAATCGGGCACAGCAATCAGAGTAACAGCGCGCCTACCTTGAGTACCTATGTTCGTCGATAGCGTGTTGGTTTTTGTTGTTTTGGGGAAGTCGAGCGCGTTAGGTTGCCGGTGTGTGGGTTCTGATCTCCAGTGCTAGCTTGTCCCCATCATCGTTCCATTGGTCGCGGTTACTAGCCCGTTAAACAAAAACCACTCACACAGCCTTCCCGGTACTTTTGCTACGGATAATAATCGTCTCTTTTTTTTCCTATGATCTCTCATCTACTTCGACTCCATGCTATCAGAGAGCTGCTTGAGCGTGTGTGACCAGCATCAGCACACAATCACCAAGAGGTGTGTTTGGGATGTGGAAGCGGTGTTGGTTCCGGTATCCTGATATAGGTCACCCTGCTCTTTCGCTCGCGCCGCCAGCACATATTGCTACCTGTGGTGCGCTCCGCGATTTCCGGACCGATTGCACTGCTTCATTACGTTCAGTGCAGGGTCGCTGTCGGACTTTGATCGTTTGATGTGTCGAGCTACCCTCCTTGACTTCACGTGTATCTGCGGCCAGAGAGCCATGGTACAGACACCGCACTTCCACATATACCTTGGTCCAGTCTCCTTTGAGGAAAAGATGGAGCGAAGCTTTTTTTTTTTTTTTTGTGGTTGAAACACCGTTTTTTGTGTGACTGCTTTAGATGTAGATAGCGAGGTAAGAAATGGCTCGCTATGACCGTTCAATAATTTCACTGAAGCTTAACGCTCATTGTCGAAGTATATGCTCCATAGGTGTTTCATTCTTAGGCCACCTTCTGCCACAAGCCTACGCTACACATTACAACGGAGGGAATGCCGCCTGCGGCTGCGGCACATTTGTCTTTGTTCTTCGGTTCTCACGTGCAGGAGGAACGTGGCAGTAGTCTCTAAGTGTTTGTCACGATTTCCTCTATTACTCTATTGCTCGTACGGAAATATACAAATCAAAGAAGTTGAATTGACCCATACGGAAGCATTGACAGTCCATACCAAATTACGCTGCGACATAAAAAAAGGGGCAAGAATGTTCGCGGTCTGTTTGAGTTCTCATTAAGATATGCTAATCAACTAAACAAATGCATCGTAAATTTACTACACACGTGCACCAACTGAATAATTAAAGTGCTTAACCTCCAGCACACTCGTTAAGGAACAGTTTGACGAAGAAAGTGGGCAGAAGGCCAAGGATGTTTAAGCCACACGGCGAACATTTCATGCAAAACATTTCTTCGCAAATTCGTATATCAAAAAACGTATATGATGGAACTTCCAAAAATTTAGAGTAAAGGGAGAGAGAGAGATGATGGGCGGAAGGCAGGGAGGTTAACCGGAAAGGAAAATATCCAGTTTGCTATCCTGCACTGGGGAAGGGGTGAAGGGAGACAGAAAGGGATAGAAAAAGAATAAAGACAGAAAGAGAGAGAGGTCAAATCGCGCACACACACAAGCACGGCATGTGTCAGAGACGGTTAATGAGGCCTCTCGGCTATCCCTCACCTACTAGTCTTACACGCTTGCACCCGAAGCAAATCCCGTGGCCTCCAGCCCACATGGGCCGCGCGAACGCCATCGTAATATGGGAGACACGAGTGAGGTAAGGTAAGGTACGAACAAGGACCTTCTTGGGCACGACGCCTAAAACGCCCGAGCGGTTGTTACTGCGAAAATGCGAACAGTTCTCACAACACACACTGCCATAAATCGCTAAATACACCGTTCACAACACGGACACCGGCAGTATTCTATCTGAAAAGTCACCAACCAGCCCAAATGGTCACCCTCATCACCTATAACATGCTGTGGACAGCTCAGTGCTCCATGGCCGACAAATAAGGAACACTTATAGACCCTGCGAAACGGCCACTTCGGCCGCGTTCATTAGTGCGCACCATTGGTCGTCATAACACGCCGTTCAAAGGGGACCTGTAATATTGCTCAAGTAATCCTCAAATGATATCACCAATGTAGTTAGTTCATCGCCTCGTGAATCGCCTGCCACAAAAAAAAAAAAAAAAATCAGGTCATTGCGTGTAACCGGAGTTACAGTGCGATGATCTATCCAGTTCCATCGTCCGAGCGCGCTCACTTTCCTTTCGGCCCCGCCACGGTTGTATAGTGGCTACGGTACTCGGCTGCTGATCCGAGGGTCGTGGGATGGAATCCCGGCCGCGGGGGCTGCATTTCTATGGAGGCGAAATGTCGTGGCCCGTGTACTGTGTGATATCAGTGCGCGTTAAAGAAGCCCAGGTGGTCAAAATTTTCAGAGCCCTCCACTACGGCGTCTCCCACAATCACAGCTAGTTTTGGGATGTAAAACCCCAGAAATCAATCACTTTCCTTTCGTCCTCACAGGCTGGCACGCTGGAAGCTAGACAGACTGGGGTGAAGAAGGAGCAAGAGGCTGCACCAGACCGTAAGCATTATGTCTTATTTCTGTCTTAGATCGTATTCGCGCTTCCGTTGTTTTACTACAGGGACGTGGCGGCACCACACGGCGACAGTGGTAACTGCGTCCGCGAGTCAGCCAAGGTATATAGTTCTGCCATCACCAAAGTATTCCCTGCCTCGATAGTGACGTGATTTGTCAAAAGAACCACGGGCGCTTTCCAGGTGTATCTTGAACCAAAACACAAATTCCCGGGTGCGTGCAGTTCAATAATATTTGGCTGACGTGCCCTCGGAATCCTCCAAGAGACCTATTGTCAGCGTTTCCTAGCCATGTTAAAAAATTGTTGCAGGCAACCTTTAAGCGGTGTCGAGCTGACGCAGCCCTTGGCATGTGAGTCCGTTGATGAGGAAAGACGACTATAGTATTCCCCATACCTCGCAAGCTGCAGTGGAATATACTTCAAAGTTTCTCCCTGGCTCAGCAGGCAGTTTCGCAGCCGCCCACAACCACCCTCCGGCATTTCCTTTACCTTCCTTTGATATACCATGCTTTCTCTTATAAATCTATTTAAGGGACGTTATTTTTCTTTTACGGCAGCCAGTTCAACTGGCTAGCGACGGTCTCAGCATTCGTATGCAACGAATAAGTTGGTTTATACATGCATTTACATCCTAACACCTATCCAAGCAGTGTGTGCGCGTGTGCGCTCTAGCGTATATGCGAGGTTTTGTGTGTGCTAGTTTGTGCCTGCGTCTCTTAGTACGGGAGACGAAGAACGAAGTGATCGCGCACGGTATTTCTAGGAAGTATACATAGACAAGCGAGACTCCAAGTCGAGAGGCGTGAACTGCAAGATGCGTAAAGCACAACCAACCATCCCGGTTCAATATTTCAGCACAGCGTCGCTCTCTAGCGGAATACTCCTCGTGGGGGCACTCCACGTCCATTCGGCCAGTACCGCTCGACATCCTGGCGTCTCTCCGCGGAGGCATCAATCTCGGCCTGCGCCATCAAAGCAGTAGAGCGAACGTCTCTTCTCACTCGTCCTGGAAATGGTGGGGAGCGCCGATTCATCGCTGAAATATGCGAGATGGTGTTTATGACGCTGCTTCCGTAACGGCCTGTGAGGCACGAGCGGTGTCTCTTGTGACTTTTTTGTTGTTCTTTTGTCTTGTCTTTGTGGTGTGATCTTTCGCGTCTATCGCTGCCTTCGCGAGTGCTTCGGTCTCGCTACCGTGCTTTCTCCATGAGGAACTGTATCATCGAATATTTACGGAGTGAACATGCCATGAACGACACAGACAGACAGTGAAAGTTTGGGAATGCAGAAGTCTGCGGTACGCAAGGTGCCGATCTGCTGAGAAGTCAGTGATGCCGCCGTTGATCGCCGCGCATTATTTGTTGTTGGAGGCTAGTTTTCACGAGCAGAATGCAACGTGAGAATTTCATGCAAGCATCCTGACTACTCTAAAATTTATTAACTCGCTCTCTTTCTTTACACACACACACACACACACACACACAGACACACACACACACACATACATACATACATACATACATACATACATACATACATACATACATACATACATACATACATACATACATACATACATACATACATACATACATACATACATACATACATACATATTCACACAAGGTACAGGGGATTACTGCGTGAGGAATACCAAAAATAAGACGACAATAAAAAAGAATACAACCACAGCTCAATGCAGCACAATAAGAAATCATGAAACGAACGATGGGCGTGCCCCATGAAGCGAAGTAGCGGCTCTCGGCTGCTCGTAGGTTCACCTACACGACAAGCTGTTAGCTTTTCGAGAAGTGGAAGAATATTCGGGAAGGTGGCCAGTATGGCTACTCGAGGAGCTTTAGGATAGCTTCAGCGGCAAGAACATCTGTACAATACGAAGATTAGTGAGGAACGGCGGATCAGCATACGCTGCCTCCTGTAGGTATCGATCGGCCCAGAAGTCATCGAAGAATGTCTGCCCCGCAAGTAGGTTATGTACGTTGGGCTTAACGGAATTTATTACCGCCGATTACGTGGCCTCGACTCATACATCCGGCAGAATCGCTGCTTCAGAGGACGATGACTCTGGTACTGTATATACGCCGTCTCGGCCTCTAGTAGCGCAGAAACGGCCAATACCTTTATTCGGACACGACGTCTCGACGTGTTCCCGACAGCAGCCGCTTTTTATGTCTGTTTCGTAACGTTGCATGCTTATCGGGCGCGCTGTGACCTCGTATTTATTTCCTTCGTCTTTTTGTTAGTGTTAGGCATTGTGTTCGCCCTGCTATCATTTCATAATTTGATGTTTTGTTATAAAAGTTAGAATAGATTTGTATAGCGCCAAATGATGCCGATTCCCGGTCCAACTATGTTTACATGTCCTCTGATGCCAGCCAATAATGCATATTAAAGAGGCTTCAAAAGCTTTCCCCACCATTCAGCCGGGATGCACCTAGTTTCGTGTTTTTTAATTTTTTTTTCTCTCTCTCGCTCTGTAGTTCTGGCGTTTACATGTAGCCTTGCGAAATGTGTTCCGAAGCCACTCACGGAGATGACCTCACATAAGAAACATAAAGAATGGAATTAGTGGCCCATCATCTAGTTTGGGCCACGCAAAGACGAAACATCCTATTTTTTTTTCTCCCACGTTTTCGACCTATATATCAGATCATTTAGTGTAGATTGCACATATGTGGGCTGTTGAGTAACGTGATTGATTTCTGAGGTTTTACGTCCCAAAACCACGGTATGATTATGAGAGATGTCACTGTGGAGCGCTTCGGAAATTTCGACCACCTGGGGTGCTCTTACGTGTACTGACGTCGCACAGAATACATGGGCTTCAACATTTCGCCTCCGTCGAAATGCAGCCGCCGCGGCCGGGATTCTATATCCCGCGACCCTCGCATCAGCAGCCGAGTGCCATAGCCGCTAGACCACAGCGGCGGGGCTTGAGTAACGCGAGTACGCACACACGGAGTACGCGCACACAGGAAAAAATAAGGGAACTATAAAAACCCTTAATACACAAAGGTAGGATAACGCAAATGGCCTTAGACATGCAGTTAATATCACTGTGTCGCCCTGTATTCGAATAATAGAAAAGTGCATGCCTGTATGCATGCATGTTCCTTTCACGCATGTAGACAAGAAGTGTCTGCATGTGTGGGGTAGAACCCGACGCAATTTAAGTGAATAAATGGTTAAAATCCCTATCAAGCAGTGTATTAGTGAGAAGAACCGAAAGTAAATAATGTCGTGTAAGCCTTGTAAAAGCAGTTTCCCAACCTATCAACGCTTGCTCGTTTGAATAGATTTCAATGAAGTCGGTTAGTCCACAAAATTTTGCCTAAAACTAGAGCTGCTGCTCGTGATGTGTGATGTGCGCGGTTTAAAAAGTGCGCGTGAAAAACAAAAGAAGTGACGCAATGAAAAAGAAGACAACGAGAGAAGACGCTCGCGGACCGGCAGGACAGCACATGAAAGACGATGATGATGAAGAACAAAAGGCGTGGCGCTAAAAAAATAAAGTAAAACGAAGCAACCAATCAGCAATACCCACGGCGTTGGCGTTACCAATGGCGAATAGCTGAAGAACAAGGGGACCCAGCGGTGACCAATCAAAAGATAACAAATAAGCAAAAGCGAAAGAAAAGCGAGCGGCATCGGATTCTTAGGAGAGTTCCAGGCAGGAGAGTTCCAGGAAGGCAACGGAAGGCAGAGGGTCGTCCACCGGGCCGGGCGTTGAAGACGGCAGTCGGGTTCCGGACCCGAGCCACCAGGGCTTCACCCGACCACGACCTCCTGCTGACCTGTCTCCAGCCAACGGAACCCCAGTGACTCACAAGCTCCAGGCGAGGCCTTACTCAATCTTGTGCCCGCAGGCATAGCGTGAACAGTCAGGCTGCGGGTCCGAGTTCCACCTTCAGATGCCTGGCCAATATGCCGCTACCATCTCATCGAGCCGCCTAGCCGCCCACTTCCTCCGTCGCCACGAAACATTTGGTGCGGTCTTTTTCGCAAGCCTGCTGCGCTTCGATCAGACGTCTTCAATCCAGCCGATCGACGATTCGGTGAGCCATGCACTTCTCCCGCGTCGCCTTCACACATGACTGTCGGACCCTTAGAGATTAAATAGCCAGGACTCGCACACCCCTCCCCCCCCTTCCCCCCGTAGCGGCTATAGAGACTTATTAGAACTTTACTCAATTCTGTTATGCTTTCGTTTCTCTCTCAAGTGCTTATCGCTTAGTTTTCCTCTCTTCGCAAGAGTTTAATTAAAAGTCTGTTTGTGTGTGTTGTGTGAAAAACGGCTTTGTCCTCGATTAGACTCTCGGAAGCTTCGCCTGAGGGAGTCATTACGAAAATAAATCTGTTCGAGAACCCGCAATCATCACACTGCTACAGTTTTCAAGCACATTACTGCGGAGGAAATGTCGACAGGCACGCGGCTTACGTGTTAGGGAGGCACCCGTACACTGACGCACACACTATAGTGTGTTTCTTTAGTTCCGTGCATCAGAGCGAAGGCTACGAGGCCATCGAACGCAGAATTCTTCCGAGGAGAGACGAAATGCCATTGTTCGGACACGCACACTCCGCTTCATCTTCCTCTTTCCAGGGCTGCAGCTGCCACTGCAGCGCCCGCCATTGGCAGATGACAAGCCGCGGAAGGACACGCTTAACATGTGTTCGCCCTCCGGATTGGCCGAAGAGGCCTATGTGCTGCACGGAACTTCTTAAACAGCCTATAGAAGCACGTTCGGTAAGCCGCACCTAAGAATTCCCGTGAGTGAACGGCAGTGAGCTTGCTTGCTTGACACATAAGGTGCTGGGTTCGACTCCTACACAAACCTCGAAAAAAATTTTTTTAGGCAATGAATTGGCTTTGTCAGCAGAAACCGTCGCTGTGAGAACTTTATATAACAAGCTGCTTGCCAGTACAGCAAAATTCAGTGAGAATGTAGAGAGAAACGTAAAGAGAGCAATTCATGTTCAGAGCCGGTTAGGAGACGGAATGTTATTACAGTGAAATCAAGGCATTTTACATCAGGGAGCCCTTCCTGAAAGAGGCCTTTCTTTTTTTCCCCTTTTTGCATGTCGTACGAAGGTTACTTCAACCGGACTCGCTCTCTTTTTGCTGCTTTTTTCTGCAAATAATTAGCCTCATAGATAAACCTGCTGCATTAGTCAAATAATGGTGAAATTCTTCCTTTTTTTACGAGATAAGGGTCTGTTAACACACTGAAATACTATCGCTCCATAACAGCCTAGGCCGCAAGCGCCAATGAGTCTGACTTTCGAGCCCCAGCACGAGATGACGTCGTTCTCAGAAACCGCTCATTAGTGACCGGCGCATGAAGGATCTACCATCGTAACAACACCATGGCTGCCTCCTGCACGAACAGCAGCATTGGTGAAACCAGATAGACTCTTAATTCTTGCACTCTTGATACCCTCATTGAATGCGCGGGCCCTTGATTGTGCGCCTTATGATTGTGTGCATTTTGAATGTGATGAAGATTTGCCAAAGTCTATTGCCGGGATGTCGGAGCCATATTGAAGGTAATTCCGCCAATCTCGCGCATCTTCACGGTAAAAAGTAAAGGAACTATTATTAACTTTCGACTGCGATACCACTGTAAACGGGGAACTGATAGAGCGAGCTGCTACGAATAACAAATGCAGAACTCGGGCATTTAGTGTGGATGAGCAAAAAATCGTTTACACCTAAAAGTTGAATGGAATATAGGAAGCCCACTCGAATCCACGTCACCGCACGCTGCAAACAACTGACAAGATCGGACGGACACATCGATTGAGTTTGCCGGCACGGGATGCCTCGACGTCATCAACGCGCAGCAATGAAAGGAATGTGTCGATGTTCGCATGTCCGTAGGGAACAGCGAAGTGCGTGTGACAGCTGTCCACACCGACACCGATGTCTATGCTTGCAGCGTACAGCGACGCATCGACTAGGCGGTGTAGAGCGGTTCGGGAGAAGAAGATAGAACAAGACAGAGACGGGTGAAGCGGCTTATGTGGTTCACACGGATCCACGATGATATATAAATATTGCCTTCAAATAATGAGAGGTGGAGTAACAAAGGTGCATTGGTCGAAATAGTGCGAAAGTGTCCTTCGTCGACCAAGCAAGGAGAAACAGAGTTCCTTGAAGTCCTTAGATATTCCCAAGACCTGTTGTAGTCGAAGCGAGAACGCGGTACCTTATTTGGTCGGTCATCTCGCAAATTTAGCATAGAGAGAGATACGGCCCTTTATTGAAAGGCGGATAATTTAGGCGACGTTAAAACATCGCTGACATGCTATACTTTTCCCTATGGAGGGGATTGGGGAAAGACGAGAAAAAAAGAACCGGCAACAACAGTAAAAAAAGAAAAAAAAATTGGCATAGACTGTAAAGGTGTACGCTGTATCACCTGTAACTCGTACCCAGATATCCATGGCCCATATCCGCAGATCTAATGCGCATATGAGCTACACGCGATTCTGCTCTTAAAGACTACAATCCTTCTTGGGCTACCAAAACGCGAAAAGCTCCGTCTGTCTGTCTGTCTGTCTGTCTGTCTGTCTGTCTGTCTGTCTGTCTGTCCGTTCGCCCGCCCGCCCCGCCCGCCCACCCACTCCGCCCGTCTAGGTCTCGGTGATCTTCTGGTCGCTTCGTTCACTTGGTATACAGCAAAATTGGCTAGGCAAGGTATGAATGCGTGACGAATATGAATGATTCATCTTGTCATAACTGGTCTGATGTACTTGCCACACACGTAACGATTAACGATAACACTATCACATGCGACTTTTGCTTACATGTCAGGGGAATGCGAGCAAGCGCCACAGATGATTGAACATTAAAATTACAACCTATCTGTCAAGGAACTGCAAAAGTAGACACCGAAATTTTTATGGGAACACACTTTCCATCAAATGAAGTAGAAGAAGAGGTAGTGTTTACTCTAGCAGACATACACATGGTAAACGTGCTGTAATTGGCGAAGGCAGCCTACCACGCAGTAACGGGTAGTAATCAAAACCGTGCCACGTGGTTGGGATGTACAATAACCGCTCTTATTGTACGTTTGGCTGATACACTTTTGGCTGATACTCGTAACGCTGGGCTCGGGATAGGCGGCTACGCGCCACAGGTAATTCGTTGCAGCTTAGTTATCAATGGGCAACCAAAATAACTACCGGAATCGTTGTAGCTTCCGATTGAAATGCAGAGGTAACAAACAGTCAGACGCAAGAAAGCGCGCTGTAACAAACTAAGGCATCCTAACAAGCAATAGGTGGTTGGGAATCGAACCCGTCTCTTCAGGTGGCAAGCAAGCACGTTACCACTCGCACACGCCGGCCCATCCCACGCGGTACATATCGTAAGACCATTACACAAGCAGTCGTGGCTGTGCTTTTCTAACACCAATTCCGGTTCTGTTGTGTCTGTTAATGGCTGCTATACCAATGTAAGCGGCAATACACATGTACAACTATCACTCAGCATGTTTTTGTTCAGTTTTTCTCGACCCTGTAGGAATGCACCTGCTAATGACGCTTATGAAGTGCATATCACCCCGTCGCAGCGTGAAGTCCTACATTACTGACATCTGTAAGTTGAGGTGAGCAAAATGTCAAGTTGGGCTGGTTGGTTTAATTCATCGCGCTTGGTGTACAGTGCAACAACGACACGGACACAAGAAGTAAGGATAACACACCGGTGCTGTAGTGCGTTATTCTTCATTCTTGTGACCGTGTGATTGTTGTACTGTACACCAAGCACGGTGGAACTAAAATGAGTGCCGAGATGACGTCGTACTGTGAGCTACCGTTCAGTCGCAACAGTGCTGTGAGCGTACCTGGTGTAAGCATTATACAACTGCTCAATTTTCACGAAGACGTTGATTGCGTTGGCATCACTTGGCTGAATGCTTCAGCATAGAGAACGTTCTCGCTGACTTCGTCGCATGAAATCTACTGCTACAATGCGTCGGATCAGCCAGATTTATTTTCAAGCGGAGCTTGTAATTTATTAGCCTGTGCCGGGTAGTGGGCTTAATTGTAGTTGTGGCAGTCACGCCAAAATCGCTTGCTCCCAGAAACTGCAGTCTCTGGTGCCCTCTATCAAATGGCAGAAAAAAAAAAAAAACTAATGCACTGTAGAAGAATGAAATTCGCAGGTAAATGTCTTTTAAGTGTAACACAAAATCGTTTGAAAAATATTTTATAGTATCAGCTGTTCACACATGGAACAAATTAAGAAATGACGTTGTACTGTGTAACAATGTTAAAGATTTTGAATATGCATTATTGAATTAAATGGACTTTTTTTCTTCTCTTGTTAGTTTCAAACGTTGAACTGTGCTAGGCAAGTGTATTCACTTTCTCACCTGTGTTCTGCACAGTCGTGTTGTGTACAGAAGGTAACAATTTTGCAGATGTTTTACTTCTCTTCTTTGAATTTGTGAGATTCTTTTCCTTTTGTATTGATGCTTTTTCAAATCATGTACTTGTGCCCAGTTGAGCAACTCCTGTTTTGGCATGTATGCTAACAGTATTAATAAATAAATAAATAAAATAAATAAATAAATAAACTGCAGTATCTGGTGCCCTCTATCAAATGGCAGAAAAAAAAAAAAACTAATGCACTGTAGAAGAATGAAATTCGCAGGTAAATGTCTGAATTATCCGCGAGACAAAATATGCAGGCTTGCGAGATGTGAATATGTCTGAACCGTATTAACGCCTTGGATTTTGCGCCGCCGCTTAAGTCTTTCGAGGAGCAACAAAGATAGCACCGAGAAAGAAAGAAAGAAAGAAAGAAAGAAAGAAAGAGAGAAAGAAAGAAAGAAAGAAAGAAAGAAAGAAAGAAAGAAAGAAAGAAAGAAAGAAAGAAAGAAAGAAAGAAAGAAAGAAGTCAGGCACGCACGCGCCAAGCTTCGCTTTCGTCCGCCTTCTCTGCAAGGCCGGGTAAGAACTGCTGATTAAAAAAAATTGTTTTCCATTCGCACCCTCACTCATTTTACATGCTCAGTCTTCCTGTATGGAGTGAGCACCCTTAACAATAGGCTCAGCATTTCGATCACCACGTACGCGCTCTCGTTCACGCCCCTTGGTTTCGCGGAATGTCCTTTTCGTGGAAGCCCGCTCACCTAAGAGGGAAACACGACACGGCGGGGCGGGGAAGGGCCGCGGCTACGCGCTGATCAAGGGATCATGCATTCGAGATCACGTACAGGCACTCTTCTCCCCGACAAAACTCTTCGATGTTCGTGTATATTATCTTGTTGTTTGTTACTTCCACGCGAGAGCCTGTTACGCTCGGCCGACGTGCTTACTCGGTTCACTGATCTGATCGGAGGAACATAAGTATACAAGTAAGGCCAAATATAAAAACAACGAAACGGCATCTTCTACATTAGGAATTGCAAGACAGAAAAGTGTGTGTGCAGCGGCAGCGAACACAGGAATCCCGGGAACAGCTCTCACGGAGGAGCTGAACCGCGGGTTCGCGTCAACTGTCCCTAACGGCGAATCGTAGCCCTTCCGGTCTACTGGAGCATAGGGTGGCGGCGTCCGGCTGCCGTCAGCTCGCAGGTCTTTCGCCTCGATCCATGCGGGCGATGGCGCATTGTGCTGCGACTGGAAAGCGCGTATACAATACGACCTGGCCGATACAGGACCGGCGATAGCTTACGTATATGTACCAACAGCCCTGTCGGGCCGATTTGCCGGCGAAACCGAAATTGTCCTCTGCCTCGCGCCTTGTGCAGACATTGAGCGCTCCGCTTCGGGAAGTGCCACTCTCTAAGAGAATGGAAAAAAAGACTTTGTCCTCCTTCGTAACTCCCGCGAGAAAAACAAAAACGAATGTGAAAGAGGGGAAAAAGGAACGATACTGAGATGAAAAGAACAGGAGCTAGGGAAGACGGCAAGGCAGGAGATGAGGAAAAAAGAGAACTAGAAGGAAAGAATGGCGAACAACCGGCAGTCTTAGCATTGCACACTGCTGTTTTTGTGTTTTCTTAGGGTGCGTTCTAGAGTTGCGATGTTCATTTCGTCAGGGAACCTTGAGCGTGCAGGGCTCTGCGCCTCGGAGTGGTTTAACCCTTAAAGGTAACGAACGTGCGATACAATGCTGGCATAAAATCCTCGGCAAGGGGTCTTTATGGTACGTAATATTAATTGGTTATATTTGAAACCATTGCAGTTTTTATGCTGTCCGCAAAGTCAAATACATGTAGGGTGGCATGCACTATTATTTATCGTTAATATCGCTTTTTCTTAAATGTCTGTGCGAACGAAAAGAAACTTCTAACATCTCGAAGTCGTCAAGGGACAAGCTGCTCGGTGGTGACCCAGGTGCCATGACACCCCGTGCCGAGCCTCTATCCTCAAGGTCTTGTTGAAGGATCATTCCTGCAAGTCCATGTTTGCTTGCGTCTGTGCGTCTGTTGGTGCGTCTGTTGGAGCCGAAGGGACGTGGCTCTGTCAGTTTTCCTCTGAGCTGCTCGAAAGCCTTGCTGTTGCTCCACTCCCCATGCGAAATCTGTGTCTTTCTCGATCAGAGAAGTAAACGGCTCCGCCTTCAGGGCATAGTGGGGAAAGAACCGCCTGAAAAATCCTGTCAAGCCTAGAAATCTAACACTGAACATCAGTTGGTGTGCTAGCGTTCGAGTATGGCTTGTTGCTTCACTTATTCGCGCCAGTCTTCGCAAGTCTGCCAGTAAATCGCATTTGTCCTTTGCAGTGATGGACGTGCATACGTCTTTAAACAGCAGCCCCATCAGAACTTGCTCCTAACTATCCTGCGTACCGAGTCCCAGTTCCTTGCATAACGAGGTATCTTCAAGAAATGATGACTTCATGGACTCTCCCCTCACCTGGACTCTTTCTTGCATTTGTTTCTACCTCTCGGCCGTGCTTTTCCGGCCCACAAAAGTCTTTTCGGAGGCAATCTTGAAGTCCTTCAACGTAGTAAAGTCACTGACACGGGCACGAAGCCAAAATCGAGCTGGACCCTTCATGTGAAGCCTGGCGTTTTCTGGCTTGCCGATGTGACACAGAACGTCTGCACGTATGTTTATGCGGTATCACAAAGACCCACGTTTTTTTTTTCCTTCGATGTCGGTACCTCGTGAAGACAGTTCCATTACGCCTCGTAGACGTCCCACAGAGCGTCCACGCCAGGCAACACAAAGAGCCTCTTTTTCACGCTCACAGCCTCACGAACACGGCACCACCGTTGTATTAGTAGAAAAGATATGGTTGATCCCTATGTCATAGGAATCGGTATAGCACGAATGTGAAACTTCTCTTAACACTTAAGCGGCAATCTCGCGAATCGAAGGGCGGGAGATGGGTTGGGTACCGAGGACTCCCCCTTTGCGTGTACACATCAGACGCACCTCGACACTGTACAGGGATCTTTGACAGTTGCACGCAAGCGAAAGTTCTCGAACGACACATTTCTCCGGAGAAATTGCTTTGAACGCACCAGCGCCCTGCGGAAACCTGCCAGAAATTTAAGGAGCGTACGATGAAACCTTGCAAGCGTAACCGAACTCTTCGTCGGCGGATCGTTTCGTGAACGCACATTTGCTTGTCGACGGCCGTCTTTGCGTTCCTGGAGGAAAGCTGCGTCACAACGCAACTGGCTATCACATACGTAACACAAGTCACATTTTGTAGCGGCCATGGCTGAAGCAACGCGCCGGTCGAACGCCTGTGCCTGCGCGCCGATAGAGGCGTCGAAACTACTGAAACGCTAACTGTCGGCGTGCATATTAACGCGACAATTTACGTCTTCGCCTCATCGTTCATAGGTTGCGGCACCACCGCTGAGAACAGAGTGTGCAGTGAAAGGAAGGCGATGTAATTTAAGAGCGATTTTGTTTGCTAAACATGCTTGCTTTAAAATCGGACATCAAATAGACGTAAATTCTAAAGTGTTCTAGTAAATATAAAAGGCCCGTCTTTTCCTCCATATTTGAAGACTGTCGGTGGCGTGGTCGGAAGCGCTTCCAGCTCTTACTGCAACACCCTTGCTGGTTGTGGGTACGAGTCCCAGTGGGTGGTACTTTTTCAATCCCAACTGCGTGTTTATTTTTCAGACATCTACTTCCGTTACGGAAGTACAGTCACAGATTTCTTGGTGGACCCCGGCATAATACACTTTGGTGTTAAAGAGTAATCGAACCTAACCGTCGGCGCAATCTTACGACATCGGATTCCAGGATCGCTTCACTATGAACATTTCGGTGCATCCCACTTCTGACGATTATGGTTACTGGGGTTTTACGTCCCAAATCCACGATATGATTATGAGAGACTCCGTAGTGGAGTGCTTTGAGAATTACAAATACCTGGGGTTCTCGTCCAGTGACGCCGCACAGTATACGGGCCTCGACGTTTTGCCTCCATCGACATGCAGCCGCCGCTGCTGCGATTTGATTCCGCGACCTGAGGAGCAGCAGCCGAGTGCCATAGCCACTAGACCACCGTGGCGGGCCATCCCACTTCTGAGATGTTGGAAGTTTCTTCCCGCGCACAAGGACGTTTAAGAATGAACTCTTTAATAATAAATAACAAAAGAATTATTACAAAGTGCGGGACTGCAACCGCTCCCTCGAGGGCCATCATGTCTCTTTGTTCTAACGTTGCCTGCCCACCGTTCCGATTTCGCTAACACATACAAAATGCACGGACAAAACGCGTATAAAAATGAAATATGAACATGGAAATACCCACGGCTCATTGCTAAGACGGCAGGGGAAGTTCACCAAGTGTTATCAGACTAAATGAGTTGCATTAAACAAAATATACATGCGAAAGCTATGGTCCCAAGTAGCATTAATTTTGGCACAGTCGCAGGCGGAGCATATCGGCTATGGCTGCGCTCGTTCGAGGTCTATGTGATCAACTCGAACCAGAGCTTGTGTCACCGCTGCGCTGGCGACACCGGGCTCATTACCCCACCAGCTTCTATGGCACTCGACTAACGACCCGAAGGTTGCGGCATCGAATACCGGCCGCGGCGGCTGCACTTCGATTGAGGCGAAATGTTGAGTCCCTTGTACTGCGCGATGTCAGTGCGCGACAAAGAACTCCAGGTGGTCGAAGTTGCCGGAGCCCTCCATTATACGGTGTCTCTCACAATCATATCGGGGTTTTGGGATCTAAAACCCCGAAATCAGTCAACACCGAGATGATTCATTGGGTTATTCTATGAAAGTGAAACACTCTTCGAAGCATTGTGGTTCTGTTTTGTCCCGCTGTGATCACCCCGCGCGCTCCCGTGGCACAAAATGCGTCGGCCATCCCGCGGTCCGAGTATTGCGATTCAGTCGCGGAGAGCTCTACATGCGTGTATAATGCGTATAATGCGTGTAAAAACATGGAGGGAAAGAGAAAAAAGCAGAGGGGGCTTCACATTGTTCCATTGAGCTCGGCAAGTCAACCTAGGTTGGCTTGCCGAGCTCAATGCTATCACCGTACCTCCTGCTATCACTGATTTGTTCGCGGTGACTCTTGGGCATGATTAGCCCCACATGTTTGACGAATTCCAATCGAGGTTGTCCGCAAAGTGCTAACATTTAGTGGCCCCTGCCGTCCGCGGCTGGGCGCATGATTAGTGGTTAATGTACCGCTTGTCTGTCACGTGAACGGGACCTAGCTCTCTCAATGACTCCTCCTATAAATTTTTTATGACTAGGCTTCAAGAATGTCATGTCAAGCCTGCCACTAGCATTTTTTTCCTCCTACATTTGTGAAGGAACCCTTAAGAACTTATGAGGCTCAGGCCGTATAAACCAAGAAATCACCGAAGCCGCCGGTTCAAAAAAAATATTTATGAAAAGGAACACAAAAAACACTTGCGGCACATAGCTCACAAAGACTGAGAATGGCACTGCAACACTCCGCTATCAGGGCAACACCGCCCACACCCGCACACTGTGTTCTGCGCGCTCGGTCGGTCCGGCGCCGACTGTCCCACTGTTACATCGGCGGTCGCTTTTCAATGCGAAGAATTTCTTGGCGGGCTTGTTATTTTTTTTTTTTTTCATATCCAATCCACCCATCCATCTATCCATCCATGCATCTGTCCGTCCGTCCTCCTACGTCTCAGTGCTCTCTTGGTCGCCTCGTTCATTCGGTGCGCACCAAAATTGGCACGGTAGGCTATGAATGCATGACGAAAACGAACCACCCATCTTGACCTAACTGGTATGATTACTTGTCACACACGTCACGATTAGCGATAACACGATCACATCTTGTCACACACGTCATGATTAGCGATAACACGATCACGTCTGGCATATACGTGTACGAGCAATGTTGATATGAGCCACAGGTGACTGAACGTTAGCATTACAACCTATGTATCAAAGAAGTGCAAAAATAGGCACCGGAAATATCACGAGAACACACTTTGCATGGAATAAAGAAGAGAAAGAGACAGCGCTTATTCGGCAGAAGACACAGACGAACGGGCTGTGAGTACCGACTGCTTGATTTATGGCGTTTTACTTCTCGAAACCACGAGCTGATTACGAGACACACCGCAGTCGAGAGCTCCGGAGATTTCGACCACCTGGGTGCTCTAACGTGCTCTAACATCGTACAGTACACGCGCTTCAGCATTTCGCCGCCATCGAAATGAAGTCGCCGCGGCCGGTATTCGATCCCGCGACCTAACGATCAGCAGCCTAACGGGCTGTGACTGCCGAAGGTGACCTGCCACGCACTAGAGGATGGGAATCGGCCCCCGTGCCCTCGCGCTGCCAAGCGAGATCGCTACCACTCGTCCAGAGTAGGCTGTTCCCACCAAGGAGGTTTAAAAAAAAAAGCATTATCGAGTAGTTTTTAAAGTTTAGTGACATGAATGAAAGAGGCGCGCAGCGTATTCGTTGCGTCGCACGAAACCAGAACGGAGGGGTTCCGCGGTTGCAATGGCGGTGGTAGTGGTTTGGAGAAGGAAGAGACGCTTCTTTCTGCCGCCAATGAGGGAGCACGGCTAAGCGTCAAGTCGCAATTAACGTGCACGCGTCACTCATGAACAGCCATAAGCTCGTCAGAATCGCTTCTGACAGGACAACCCTGCACATACACTGTCTGGGTGCACTGCCTACAGGATCGGCCCATAAATGCACATACACACTGACTGCCTCCAGCATTGCCCCAGCGAGACGACAGCAGAGATACGCCGAAGGCTAGCCAATAGGTGCTCCCAAGGAGGTTAAAAAAACTTCAAAGGTGTTCAGATGCGAAGCAGCTCTTTGACTAGCCCGTGTAACGCCCTTTGTGCGTCCGTACGGCGAGGGCGAGGGCAACGCGCTGCCCTCGCCGAAGGTGTTGGAGCGGTGCCAAGTAGGTCACGCCGCAGCTGCGCGTTGACGTCACGCTCCCCTCGCAGTGCGCGCTGACGTCACTCTCTCACTCGCCTGCCGCGCGCTCGCCGCAGCTGCCGCCTCGTCCGTTCGCCCGCAACACCTGCCGCTACCGCCGCTCGCTCCGCTACCGCGACCGACAAAAAATTAACACCATCTTCCCAAAGGGAACCCTGATGGGATGCGAAGCACCCGCGTTAGCGCCGTTCAACCCGTGACGCCACAAGTGCGCAACGTTGCTGCTTCGCATCCCATCAGGGTTCCCTTTGGGAAGATGGTGTTAATTTTTTTATAACTTCCTTGGGTGCTCCACGCCTAAAACTTCGAGTGGAAGCTCTCGCAATGTCTCACCAGCACAAGTGAAGGCCACAGTTGCCCCTCCTTTATCTCAAGATCATAGGCTCGGCAGGTGGTACTCGGCCAGCCGTCAAGCGTTTTTGCTAACTTAATGTAAGCGCTATAGGTTTATAGTAAAATAACAGATCGTTGTTCCCGATGACATGAATGCATACAGGAGAGCAGCGATGATGTGGTCTTCTATAATATGTGCTAAGACTTTGAGGCTTGCGAGGAAAACTAGTAACACAATGACGCATATGGAGCAGTATCTGTCGGCAGGAAGGTTTGTCATGAAACGTTGCGCTATAACGCCTTCTCGTTTCTTTCCTAAGACGGCGGAGGTCTGGCTTCACTTTTGGGCCTTAATTTCCGCTCCAGAAATTTTTAAAAACCTCCTTGGCTCCTACGTAGTAGTGGTGTCTGATAACCACTCTAATGTGATAAAGAATTCATACATGTTGCTCTCACTCGGTAGGCTATTAGCTTTCCCTGACCTTGACCTCGTAGGAGTGCACAAACGAACGACCCTTACGTATGCACATCAGGGCAGTGTAGCGCGTATTATTGTTGAAGCGTTAGGGTCTCACGGTAGTGCTGCCGACGAAGCTGGTTAGCCCGTGCTGCGCACACAACTACTAAATTTGCCCAGAGATTTTGACGCTACTCGTAACTCTTCGCCGAATGCCAAACAATTCAACACAAGCAACAGGGAGTTTTAATTTATCCGGTAAAGCGCAATATGCTAAGCACTTTCCGTAGAGCGGTATACCAGGTGTAAAGAGCGCATGCGCAAACATGGCGGACCACCCGGAGCATACGGCTTCCGCTTCGACTCTTAGAGTGGTCGTCGCGCGCTCCGTAGCCCTCGAGTTACTAACTGACGGTTGTATTTGCTTTAGTTTTGTATCATGAAGCTTCGGCAGTAAAGCATCCGTGACAATTCGGCACCGTTTCTGAGCGCGACACTCAAATTGTCAAGGCTGTAGGCTTAGCGAGTGGCTGCCTGAATTTCGGAGGACATGGATTACACGGTCTTACTTGTTCTGTTTACCACCCATAGGTGGCCCCACTTGACTGTAAAGGAAAAAAAAAGACAACGTTATACGCTACCCGGTACCCGGTATGCCTTGGAGTATACGTTTTACCGGACGCGCTAAAACTCCCTAATGTCCGTGCTAACCGCTTCGCGTTGACATCGATTCCCACAATGCGTAGAATCTGTCGGTCTTCTTTATGGTGCGCACCACATAGAATAGCCTAGCGCCGCTTCCGTGGCGGAAACGGCGTTCCGTCAGGGAAGCGGCGGAAGCCACCTATGAACGTGAGACGCCGTAGTGGAGGGCTTCGGAAATTTTGACTACCTGGGTTTCTTCAACGTGCCCTGACATCGCACAGTACTTGGGTCACAACATCATTTCACCTCCATCGAAATGCAGCCGCCGCGGCAGGGAGTCAATCCCGCGACCCTCGGATCAGCAGCTGAGTGCTATAGCCACTAGACCACCGTGGCGGGGCTACAACAGAGTACATCGTACGCTTGAGTTGGAGAGCCCGGTACAGCTGTCCTTAAAGGGGCCTAGGGCGAAAAGGGAACTATTAGGAACGATTAATTATATTCGGACAGCTCATTAGTTGCTTATTTCGCAATTATATGTTAAACATTAAAAGAGAAAATGAATGTGAAAGTTTTCGTTTTGAAATTCGCGCAGTAACTCCGGCCTCTTGACGTCAGGAGGCCTATTTCTTTCTCTCTCTCTCTCTCTCTCACTTCTTTTTTGTCCATATATTTTGTCTTTTTTTGTCCATTTTTGTCCGCATTCGCTCCATCAAACGGTATAAAACAGCCCGTGTGATGTCTCTGGCTTCCAGAGACCTCAACGTATGTCTTTCTCATCAGTAAATAGTCATGGAGGCCCCAGCAGACGCCGTCAAAGATCTGTGGCGTCACGCGCTATCAGCGCAGAACCTTCAAAGCGGCGTCGCTACCCGCATTTACTTTTTGTACGTTTTCTAGTTTGCCACGGCCCACGGTCACGTCAACCGGGCCTCCCTTGCCGCTTCACAAGAGCAGTGGTCGTTCGACGTAGAAACAGAGCCAGAAAGCGTACCGATGACATGTAACGCTATTGTCCAGCACTACCGCCTTGGACGACGACTCGACGAGTGTACTCGCCACCTCACCCGAAGTTGACAAAAGAGGAAAGTACCGCATTCCGAAGGCTTCAGAGCAACATGTACACCCACGGCATCCTATTACATCGCCTCTACCCAACGCGCACGGCCGCTCCCCCCCCCTTGAGGGAGGATCGAGCGGCCGTGCAACGCGTTACACCTACAACTGCCCGATCTGCAATGTGCCAGACACGCTAGCGCACCTACTGCTAGAGTGCCCGTGGCGCCAGGCAGACGGCGTTAGCCAGAGTCTCCACCCGGGACTTCGATGGCCAACGACGGCTCGTCACCAGAGCCCGGGATGCGATTGTCGCCAGGGGGTTCCTGGAATAAGGGACCCTCCCACCAAGAGTGACGCTGAGCTTGCACGCTCGGAACACTGTTTCGAAAATAAACGTTTTAGGGGCGAAGCTCCTTAAAAAGCGGCACCCGTTCGTCCCTCGTCGTAGTCGTAGTAGTGCGTAACCAGTCTTACGCTTTGACCTCCAAGGTGGTGCCGGTGGGAGATTTCTCCTGTGCGTTGTTGAACAATAAAAAATTCGCAGCGTGCGCGTTAACTAAAAGCCGAATTCTTCTGTCTCTCATTCCCCATTAGCAGCCACTTCGTGCGTCCCCGATGTATGTAGTAGTAGTAGTAGCAGTAGTAGTAGTTAGTAGTAGGTAGCCACCGGCGCGTGCCTGCCGGAGCGCACGCACGCGCCGAGGGCGAGCGCGTGGCACCTGGCGCTCACCCTCGCCGCGAGCGCCGGGAGCCACGCGCTCCCCGGCAAACTCGACACTGCCCCGGCAAACGCGAGAGACAACGTTGGCGCAGGCAGCGTCTCCTAGCGAGTTTCTTGATTGAGAAATACCGACTGCTCGCGTTGGAGAAGCGTTCACCGGCAAAACCTATTATATATATATATATATATATATATATATATATACTGGATCTTGACTTGCAATGAAGTGCCGGTGGGGATTTCACTTGTGCATTGGGCATAGTTGAACCGTGAGGATTCGTAGCATGCGCGTTAACTAAATTAATCCGGAACTCGGCACGATCTACAATGCACATCCCGAGCTTCGCCCACTCATCATCATTCACTCCGTGGATATGCTGTAATTTTATTTATTCATTCATTCTCGCAAGGTTTGTGTTTTTGGTAACTCACCTTCAGTGTCAGGGGGATAACTACCCAGGGAACAATTGTCAACTAGAGGATGACTTCAAGCAATGTAATGTCTAAATATATATTGAAGCCGATACTGAAGCCTCTCCGAGGTGTCAATATACGCGCCCGTCAGAAATGCGGTAGCTACATTTCGCGATTTCGTGAAAATTTTGATGTGCGGTCATTATTACATTTCACTTTTCTCGGGTACTTCACAAGTTCGATGGCCACTGCACATACTTTTTAGCCGAGATTCCACGAAGTTCCCGAAAGAAGGTAATTAACTATATCATTGGCTGAGACACTTCGTCTGGCTCCGCGCTGAGAACGCTCCGCACAACAGATTTACGAAGCTTGCTTAGCGCAAACAGGCTCGGTCTAGCAATACGGTGGCAGTTTAGAGAGAGAGAGAGAGAGAGAGAGAGAGAGGAGAGAGGGGGGGGAGGGGGGGACATAACTTTCCCTGCCGCTCAATTTCATTTTGTCCGCCGCGGTGGTGTAGTGGTTACGGCGCTCGGCTGCCGCCCAAAAAAACGCGGGTTCGATCCCGGCCATGGCGTTCGCATTTTCGATGGAGGCCAAAAACCCAGAGGCCCGTGTACTGTGCGTTGTCAGTGCACGTTAAAGAACCCTTGGTGGTTAAAATTTCCGGAGCCCTCCACTACGGCTTTTCTCTCCTTTCTATCTATTTCGCTCCCTTTCCCCTACACCCACGAACGCTTAGCCGTGCTCCCTACATGGGCTCCAGAAATTATCGTACTTTCATTAACCGAACCACAATCAATCATCATTTTGTGTGCGGCGAGTTATACAGATGGACTAATCTCCACCTAATCGTTGGCCCATAAGCCCTTGGGCTCTGGAGGCCTCTTGGGCCCGCTCGATAGCCCAAAGCTCATCTTTATAAATAAAAAATGGCGTTATACAGCTTCCATATTGCGCCCTACAAATTTGTGCTCGTGTGTGTGTTGAGGGGAACAATGATGCAACTGCTCCCATCAAAGCACATTTAACGTTCGTGTTATGACTGATTCGTTCGAAAGAGGAATCAACCATCATTTTTTTTTACTCTGTCGATACCTAACATTTTGAGACCCTCAAAACGAAGAGTCGAAAGTCGATTACCTGCCTGGATGGCAATTCGTCCGTGGCAAATAAACTCTTCTGATCTTTAATTTATTCGTAATTGATGTGTATATAATGTGTATGTGTATAGAGCGAAGAAAAACCTATATCAGCGTGGTAAATAACGAGAAATGCATTTGTGAGAGAGAGGAGGCACGCGCCGGGAGGCACGCGCCGAGGGCGAGCACGTGCCTCCCGGCACGCCGGTTACGCCTGACGCCTGACAAGGTAGACTAAGAGGAGCTTCGCCCCTAAAAACCTATCGCACCCGCAGTTGTGATGATGCTTGTGTAACGCGAATTGCGCTCCTGATGTGTATTAAAGGCTGTCAAGGTAATAAACAATACTCCATATGTTCCGCTATTACTCGGCATGCTTTTGTCAAAGTTTGCTCGATCAAGAAAAATAAGCGAACGAATGACGTTTTTGATGCGCTTATCAGTGCAGCTTAGCGTCCATGTTCTTCGACAAAACAGACGTCTATGCTGTCCACTAAGTGGATGCTACCCTTATATAGTAACAAGGGCTACCATTCAGTCGCCACGGTGCTGTCGATGTTCCTGGTTAGCCCGTGTTAAGAATACACCGATTTAAGCTAACAATACACAATACCCTCATGCGCTTTCCACAAAGACGTTGACATTACACGAAACAGTTGGCTGAATGGCAGACAATTAGTCAAACTATTTTCTTGCTGTCTGCTTCACGTCACACCTATTCCTAAAATGCATAAGATCTGCAGGAGTCTTTGTATCATTGCTTCGGGTCGTGCGCACCGTCAGTTCGCTAGAGGTGGCGTTTTCACGCCAGCGTGACAAGGAATACGGCTCCCAACACATTCCCCACACACTCTAGTAGTCCGAGCTGAGTGCGGAGATGCACCATTTTCTCTATTAGATGCGAAGCAGCTCGTTGACTAGCTGTGTAACGCTGTCCCTCCGTCCGTACAAGAGCGAGGCAACGCGCTTCCCTCGGCGCAGGTGTTGGAGCGGTGCCAAGGTAGGTCACGCCGCAGCTGGGCGTGACGTCACGCTCCCCTCGCACGCTTCCCTCGCACGCTTCCCTCGCAGGTGCGCGCGTACGTCACTCTCTCCCTCACCCGCCGGAGCGCCCGCAGCTGCCGGCTCCAACGCCCGCTCGCCTCCCGTGTCTGCGTTTCAAACGTTTACACCAGTAACGCACCAGTAAACGCTTCAAACTGTTCTTCTAGCACCCGCGTTAGTGCCGTTCAACCCGTGACGCCACCCGTGCGCAACGCTGCTGCTTCGCATCCCATCAGGGTTCCCCTCGGGGAGATGGTCCAAGTTTTTTCAACGAAATCGACTTATGTGATCGCCTTGGTGGTGTAGTGCTTATAGTGCTCAACTGCGGCTCCGAAGTACGCGAGTTCGATTCTGGCCGCGGTGGACGCATTTTTGATGGAGGCGAAAATTCTAGATGACCGTGTACTGTGCGATGTCAGCACACGTTAAAGAACTCCAGGTGGTCATAACTTCCGGAGCCCTTCACTACGGTGCTTCTCCCCTTTCTACTCTTTCATTCGCTTTGCTCCACCTCCACGGACACACTGAGCCGCGCTCCGGCAAGAACCGCAGAAAAACAGCTTCATTTCCTGGCCGTACTTAAAAAGGGTCTTGACAAGAGCATGACGTCACACTGCGTCGGTAAGGGAGCACTTTGTGCGCCATCTTCGAGCTATCCGCCCAGTTGCTTAAAAGCCACGCATCATAAACATCGATCCTCCCTTTTACTCTCGCAGATCTCAGATTTTGCAGGCCGTCGGGAAATATCGCGATAAATGTGCGGATATTACGTATAGCTTATGTGAAGGTTGTGTAATGTGACACCTATGCAGCATAGACTAAGCATTTCGTGCATGAACACAATAGAAACGAGTAGTTAGCTTCGGCTTCGGCACGCCCTCGTGCCGTATCTACTCCACGGAGTGATGATTTAATAGCTTATCTTCTGCAGGCGGTTCCACATTGAATGGGCGACGCACATTTACAAGCGGCATCCATTTATATTGGCAGTATAGAAACGAACCCGTAGCTGGAAAACACAAACGGAACATGGAACACCAAACTAGTGCATCGATGCGCATGAATCGGAGGCAGATGAATAACTCAGATTCGACTGGGCGATCTGATCGAGCCGCTTCACTCGTTCACCGAGTGGCTCGTTCCATGAGCGCTTACGGAGCGGCTGTATAGCCACCCGGCACGCTCTTGAGCTACCCACCTCCCTCCGGTACAAGCGCCTGAGTGCGCTCCCTCGCCGCCTCTCATAGAGCACTCATCTAAAGGTGGTGGTTCGCCCATACTGAACCACGGCTCACTAAGCAGCTCGAAAGAGCAGGATGCTTCGCGGGCAAGCCCTCTGCGATGGAGGCGCTGTGTTTGGTGGGCTCCCCTTAACGAAACTAAATTTGCCACAAAAAACACTTCTTATTAAACATATTTCCCTTTACGGGAGCGAAAGGCTCTTACTTCTGATAGACTTGCGTATACGTCACGAAGGTTTGAGTAACCGGTCTCGTTCACATTTCCGAGACTCGTTACATTATTCACGCTAAGCCCGAAACACAAGGCAGCACTGCAGCGGCCTCCGGTATTCCAATGTCGCGGGCTTCCAGGTATGTCCCATATTTGGGTGGCAGGGCATAAATACACCGTGACAACCGCATCCTCACAATATGATGAACACGAATGAATGACTTTTGCACCACGCCATAATACTCTTCATGTACGTGACGATTAACGCTACTGCAATAACGTGTGGCTTATATTCGCAGTGCTGCGCTCGTGGGATTCGGGTATGCGTCGCAGGTTTTAAACGCTAAGCATTTTTTAGCAAACTGGAGCTACTGTGACCACATCTATCTATCTATCTATCTATCTATCTATCTATCTATCTATCTATCTATCTATCTATCTATCTATCTATCTATCTATCTATCTATCTATCTATCTATCTATCTATCTAGCCGGCTACGTCCGCGGTGCTCTCTGGTCGTCTCGTTCACCTTCCATACAACAAAATTTAGATGGCAGGGTGCGAATCTACGCCGAACATGAACGCTTGATCTTTACATCACTAACACGATGTACTCGTCGTCTTGTACGTCACGTTAACGACGTTGCAATCACGTGGGCTCATACCCATAGTACTACGGCACGTGGTATTCGGTATGCGCCACAGGTGCATACCCGAATACCACGCCGAGTACTAATACCACGATACCCATGCCCATTTCCAGGGCAACTAAATTAGACACTTCACATGCCATTAGAACTCACTTATAAACAACATCTGATTGAAATGGGACAGAGGTACTACAATGTAGACATAAGCACACTGACACACACGCAAGCGCAGTAATCTTCCGAGGCAACCTACTACGCGGCAGGTGGGTACCGAACCCGGGACCCCGAGGTGCCAAACAAGCACGCTACCACTAGGCCATGGCGGCTCCTCCCACTCGGTAAATGTAGTACATAAACATACTGCATCGGCAGTAGTGATGATGGCGGTTGTGTAACGTCAAATTCTCTTCGAATGTGTGTAATTAAGTGCTATCTTAGCAATGCAATCAACGATATATGTGTCCTATTATCAACCGGCGTGTATTTATCCAACTTCGCTCGATCCAGTAGGATGCTTCAACGAATGACGCTCATGATGCGCCCATCAGCGCACCGTCCCTGTGCGACAAAACATATGTCTGTGCTGTGCACTAACTTAATTGAGTGCCAACTTTACGTCCATGACCCGCCATTCGGATCCGGGCCATCGAGGTGCCGAGCAAGCACGCTACCACTAGGCTATGAGATCCCTCGAAAGCGGTTAATATATAGCAAAAATTACAGCATATCCACGGAGTGAATGATGATGAGTGGGCGAAGCTCGGGAGGTTCATCGTAGATCGTGCCGAGTCCCAGATTAATTTAGTTAACGCGCACGCTACGAATCCTTATGGTTGACCTATGCACAAGTGAAAATTTCCACCGGCACCTCATCCCAAGTCAAGATCCAGTGCCTATATATATATAATATATTATATATATATATATATATATATAGATATATATATATTATATATAATATATATATATATATATATATATGGGTGGCGGTGAACGGTTCTCCAACGCGAGCAGTCGGTATTTCTCAATCAAGAAACTCGATAGGAGACGCTGATTGATGATGATTGATTGATTGATTGATTGATTGTGGTTCGGTTAGGAAAGGACGCTAATGTCTGCATCCCATGTAGGGAGCACGGCTAAGCGTCCGTGGGGGTGGGGGAAAAGGGAGTGAAGAGATAGAGAAAGGCCGTAGTGGAGGGCTCCGGAAATTTAGACCACTGGGGTTCTTTAACGTGCACTGAAACGCACAGTACAAGGGCCTCTGGCATTTTCGCCTCCATCGAAAATGCGACCGCCGCGGCCGGGATCGAACCCGCGTTTTTTTGGGTGGCAGCCGAGTACCGTAACCACTACACCACCGCGGCGGACTAGGAGACGCTGCCTGCGCCAACGTTGTCTCTCGCGGGTGCGTTCTCCTTCTTTGCCCGCTGGTAGAGCGTTCATCTAAGAAAGAGCGTTTCCATAGTCAACGCGCACCTATCGCTCTCTCTCTCTCTCTCTTCTCTCTCTCAAAAGACAGCAGATGGAAGAGTGAGAGAGAGAGAGGCACGCGCCGGGAGGCACGCGCCGAGGGCGAGCGCGTGCCTCCCGGCACGCCGGTTACGCCTGACACCTGACACCTGACGCAGGACAAGGTTAGACTAAGAGGAGCTTCGCCCCTAAAAACCTTCACATTTCCGAGACTCGTTACATTATTCACGCTAAGCCCGAAACACAAGGCAGCACTGCAGCGGCCTCCGGTATTCCAATGTCGCGGGCTTCCAGGTATGCCCCATATTTGGGTGGCAGGGCATAAATACACCGTGACAACCGCATCCTCACAATATGATGAACACGAATGAATGACGTTTGCACCACTGCCATAATATACTCTTCATGTACGTGACGATTAACGCTACTGCAATAACGTGTGGCTTATATTCGCAGTGCTGCGCTCGTGGGATTCGGGTATGCGTCGCAGGTTTTAAACGCTAAGCATTTTTTAGCAAACTTGAGCTACTGTGACCACGTCTATCTATCTATCTATCTATCTATCTATCTATCTATCTATCTATCTATCTAGCCGGCTACGTCTCGGTGCTCTTCTGGTCGTCTCGTTCACCTTCCATACAACAAAATTTAGATGGCAGGGTGCGAATCTACGCCGAACATGAACGCTTGATCTTTACATCACTAACACGACGTACTCGTCTTGTACGTCACGGTTAACGACGCTGCAATCACGTGTGGCTCATACCCATAGTACTCGGCCCGTGGTATTCGGGTATGCGCCACAGGTGCATACCCGAATACCACGGGCCGAGTACTAATACCACGATACCCATGCCCATTTCCAGGGCAACTAAATTAGACACTTCACATGCCATTAGAACTCACTTATAAACAACATCTGATTGAAATGGGACAGAGGTACTACAATGTAGACATAACAAGCAGACTGACACACACGCAAGCGCAGTAATCTTCCGAGGCAACCTACTACGCGGCAGGTGGGTATCGAACCCGGGACCCCGAGGTGCCAAGCAAGCACACTACCACTAGGCCATGGCGGCTCCTCCCACTCGGTAAATGTAGTATATAAACCTACTGCATCGGCAGTAGTGATGATGGCGGTTGTGTAACGTCAAATGCTCTTCGAATGTGTGTAATTAAGTGCTATCTTAGCAATGCAATCAACGATATATGTGTCCTATTATCAACCGGTGTGTATTTATCCAACTTCGCTCGATCCAGTAGGATGCTTCAACGAACGACGCTCATGATGCGCCCATCAGCGCACCGTCCCTGCAATTATGTGCGACAAAACAGATGTCTGTGCTGTGCACTAACTTAATTGAGTGCCAACTTTACGTCCTACCATGACCTGCCATTCGGATTCGGGTCATCGAGGTGCCGAGCAAACCACTAGGCTATGAGATCCCTCGAAAGCGGTTAATATATAGCAAAAATTACAGCATATCCACGGAGTGAATGATGATGAGTGGGCGAAGCTCGGGAGGTTCATCGTAGATCGTGCCGAGTTCCAGATTAATTTAGTTAATGCGCACGCTACGAATCCTTATGGTAGAACTATGCACAAGTGAAATCTCCCACCGGCACCTCATCGCAAGTCAAGATCCAGTGCCTATATATATATATATATATATATATATATATATATATATATATATATATATGGGTGGCCGGTCGGTGAACGGTTCTCCAACGCGAGCAGTCGGTATTTCTCAATCAAGAAACTCGATAGGAGGAGACGCTGCCTGCGCCAACGTTGTCTCTCGCGGGTGCGTTCTCCTTCTTTGCGAGCTGGTAGAGCGTTCATCTAAGAAAGAGCGTTTCCATAGTCAACGCGCACCTATCGCTCTCTCTCTCTCACAAGACAGCAGATGGAAGAGTGAGAGAGAGAGAGGCACGCGCCGGGAGGCACGCGCCGAGGGCGAGCGCGTGCCTCCCGGCACGCCGGTTACGCCTGACGCCTGACGCACGACAAGGTTAGACTAAGAGGAGCTACGCCCCTAAAAACCTATTGCACCCGCAGTTGTGATGATGCTTGTGTAACGCGAATTGCGCTCCTGATGTGTATTAAAGGCTACCATGTCAAGGTAATAAACAATACTCCATATGTTCCGCTATTACTCGGCATGCTTTTATCCAAGTTTGCTCGATCAAGAAAAATAAGTGAACGAATGACGTTTTTGATGCGCTTATCAGCGCAGCTTAGCGTCCATGTTCTTCGACAAAACAGACGTCTATGCTGTCCACTAAAGTGGATGCTACCCTTATGTAGTAACAAGGGCTACCATTCAGTCGCCACGGTGCTGTCGATGTTCCTGGTTAGCCCGCGTTAACAATACACCGATTTAAGCTAACAATACACAATACCCTCACGCGCTTTCCACAAAGACGTTGATCTTACACGAAACAGTTGGCTGAATGGCAGACAATTAGTCATAAACTATTTTCTTGCTGTCTGCTTCACGTCACACCGATTCCTAAAATGCATAAGATCTGCAGGAGTCTTTGTATCATTGCTTCGGGTCGTGCGCACCGTCAGTTCGCTAGAGGTGGCGTTTTCACGCCAGCGTGACAAGGGATACGGTTCCCAACACATTCCCCACACACTCTAGTAGTCCGAGCTGAGTGCGGAGATGCACCATTTTTTCTCTATTAGATGCGAAGCAGCTCGTTGACTAGCCTGTGTAACGCTGTCCCTCCGTCCGTACAAGAGCGAGGCAACGCGCTTCCCTCGGCGCAGGTGTTGGAGCGGTGCCAAGTAGGTCACGCCGCAGCTGGGCGTTGACGTCACGCTCCCCTCGCACGCTTCCCTCGCACGCTTCCCTCGCAGGTGCGCGCGTACGTCACTCTCTCCCTCACCCGCCGGAGCGCCCGCAGCTGCCGGCTCCAACGCCCGCTCGCCTCCCGTGTCTGCGTTTCAAACGTTTACACCAGTAAACGCACCAGTAAACGCTTCAAACTGTTCTTCCAGCACCCGCGTTAGCGCCGTTCACCCCGTGACGCCACCCGTGCGCAACGCTGCTGCTTCGCATACCATCAGGGTTCCCTTCGGGGAGATGGTCCAAGTTTTTTCAACGAAATCGACTTATGTGATCGCCTTGGTGGTGTAGTGCTTATGGTGCTCAACTGCGGCTCCGAAGTACGCGAGTTCGATTCTGGCCGCGGTGGTCGCATTTTTGATGGAGGCGAAAATTCGAGATGACCGTGTACTGTGCGATGTCAGCACACGTTAAAGAACTCCAGGTGGTCATAACTTCCGGAGCCCTTCACTACGGTGCTTCTCCCCTTTCTACTCTTTCATTCGCTTTGCTCCACCTCCACGGACACACTGAGCCGCGCTCCGGCAAGAGCCGCAGAAAACAGCTTCATTTCCTTGGCCGTACTTCAAAAGGGTCTTGACAAGAGCATGACGTCACACTGCGTCGGTAAGGGAGCACTTTCTACGCCATCTTCGAGCTATCCGCCCAGTTGCTTAAAAGCCACGCATCATAAACATCGATCCTCCCTTTTACTCTCGCAGATCTCAGATTTTGCAGGCCCTCGGGAAATATCGCGATAAATGTGCGGATATTAGCTATAGCTTATGTGAAGGTTGTGTAATGTGACACCTATGCAGCATAGACTAAGCATTTCGTGCATGAACCCAATAGAAACGAGTACTTACCTTCGGCTTCGGCGTCGCGTCTCGCAGGGAATTGTAGAAGCGCACGCCCTTGTGCCGTATCTACTCCACGGAGTGATGATTTAATAGCTTATTTTCTACAGGCGGTTCCACATTGAATGGGCGACGCACATTTACAAGCGGCATACATTTATATTGGCAGTATAGAAACCAACCCGTAGCTGGAAAACAGAAACGGAACATGGAACACCAAACTAGTGCATCGATGCCCATGAATCGGAGGCAGATGAATAACTCAGATTCGACTGGGCGATCTGATCGAGCCGCTTCACTCGTTCACCGAGTGGCTCGTTCCATGAGCGCTTACGGAGCGGCTGTATAGCCACCCGGCACGCTCTTGAGCTACCCACCTCCCTCCGGTACAAGCGCCTGAATGCGCTCCCTCGCCGCCTCTCATAGAGGCACTCATCTAAAAGTGGTGGTTCGCCCATACTGAACCACGGCTCACTAAGCAGCTCGAAAGAGCAGGATGCTTCGCGGGCAAGCCCTCTGCGATGGAGGCGCTGTGTTTGGTGGCTCCCCTTACCACGGCAGCTCAGAATATTCTGCTTGCTCCTGAGCGACTCCTTTCTTTATCCGGTAAAAACGCATCGGTACAGTTTGTCAGGTTAGTCTATGGCAAAGCTGTAGGGAAACAACGGACCATGTCTTAACTTAATATGGAGATATCCAACGGAATATTTGCTCGGGTGTGATCATAGATACGGCCTTAGGATTAGGGGGACAGCACAGGTAAGATGACACACGCTCATTGAAACGTTACGTTTTATATACAGTGTATATAAATTATGTATAGTTGTCGTATGTTTGCCACATATTCCATGTGAATTGTGAGGAAACGCGTGAAATTATTGGACTGATCATAGGAAACGGTTCAGTAGGGAATGCGTGGAAGATTGGCGCGGGAAAGTAAGAGGAAATGACAGAGACAAATCGGCACGAAAACCAGTGTTGCTAAAGAGTAGTAAGCAGAAATTTAAGCTAGGTAATCACTACATTTGTCTGAAATAAAATAAAGCGTCATTCAGGTGGGCGATAGGAATCAAAGACAGCTTGTTGGCACTAAAAGGGCATGCTCCTGGTATCCGTACTTCGATCCGTTATTCACCGCTCCTCGTGTACAAAGTAACCGTCTCCAATGTCCACTTGCCTTTCCAATTGCATGTCGTCTAGTTGTTCCGGTAATTGTTTTTGGCGTCGATGATAGTGCTTTGCTATTGCACTTTCGTATGCCGTTCGATTTCACGTGATTTCAGTACGGTATTCTTTCACTTACACTCCAAGCGCAACCCATTGCTCGCACGAATAATTTTACTCGACGTTCAGTGAGGAGCACAGAAGTCTGAGATCGTGCAGCACGCCGCTAAATTTGCTCTTTCTCACTCTCTCGCTCACCTGTTGTATTCTCCCCGATGTCCTGCTTTCCAGTATAATAATTGCTCCCGTTTTGCAGAATGATAATGTGCTGTAGTCTTACGTTGCATCACCCGAGCCTCCTCAATTTAAGGTTGTGTGCGTGTGTGTGTGTGCGTGCTGGTATCCCACCGTCGGAGCACCAGGGTGACGTGACACGCCTCAACGTGTTGTCTTCGTGAGGTCAGGCTGTCGACATGTGTGTAGTCATGACAACTCACTGCGCTATTACAGAGTCGCGTCGATACATGTCTTCACCTTTCTTGTTTTAGGGGCGAAGCTCCTTAAAGCGGCACCCGTTCGTCCCTCGTAGTCGTAGTCGTAGTCGTAGTGCGTAACCAGTCTTACGCTTTGACCTCCAAGGTGGTGCCGGTGGGAGATTTCTCCTGTGCGTTGTTGAACAATAAAAAAAATTCGCAGCGTGCGTGTTAACTAAAAGCCGAATTCTTCTGCCTCTCATTCCCCATTAGCAGCCATTGGCATGTTCCAGTAGGAAACGTTAGTAGAAGTGTTAAAAGCCGACTTCTGCTGTCTCTCATTCCCAGTAGCAGCCATTGTTTACCTCCAAGGTAGTGCCTGGTGAGATTTCTCCTGTGCGTGATTAAACAATAAAAATTTTGTTCAGAACGCCGTTGATTGATGAAATAAACCAACGAAAGACGCCAGATGTTTTCTAAAAGCAAAACGAAAATACGCCAGATGTTTCTAAAGCAAAACGAAAAGACGCCAGCTGCTTAACGAAAGACGCCAGATGTTACTAAAGCAAAACGAAAAGACGCCAGCTGCTTAACGAAAGACGCCAGGTAAAGCAATGGTTTTCATCTGCAACCAGTGCAAGAACCACTTAGCTTACATTTCACCGACCACAAAGCGGTCATAATGAAAGGACAACGGAAACCAGCAATAAAAGTTTGATAAAACATTTAATCAATCGTTTCACGTCATTTTTATCGGGCGAATTAACGGAAGAAATTTCACGGTTTAACCGATGATTACTTCCAGGAGCTTCGCCCAATCTCATCATCATTCACCTCGTGGATCTGCCGTCAATTTTTTTCGCTTCTATTTCATGGCTTATCGTGAATTTTCTCGAAGCCAGAGGGCCTGTTAGCGTCTTCGAATGGTTATTTCCTAAATAAATTACACTTATATTCTTTCAGCGTAAATTTCTATAGCTCAGTTATAGTATCCCTGTGAGTGGTTCGGCTTTTTCCCTTTTTGTCTCAGCATAGGCAAACTTTTTCATGCAGCTTAAATGCTGCGTAGCCGACTTGGCCCAACACGCACAGTTGTCTCATAATTATGTACCCGAGACGCGTTGGTAGGTTTGAGAACAGAGTAGTTTCGTTCGCACTGTGTTCATAAGAGCTGTGTTTGATTTGAAATGCCGTTGAGATGTCACTGACAAGAAAGACAGAAAGAAAGGAAGAAAGGAAGAAAGAAAGAAAGAAAGAAAGAAGGAAGGAAAGAAAGAAGGAAGGAAGGAAGGAAGGAAGGAAGGAAAGAAAGAAAGAAAGAAAGAAAGAAAGAAAGAAAGAAAGAAAGAAAGAAAGAAAGAAAGAAAGAAAGAAAGAAAGAAAGAAAGAAAGAAAGAAAGAAAGAAAGAAAGAAAGAAAGAAAGTGCTTTGCTAAGCTGCAGAAATCCAGCCGAAACACTTCTTTACGGAGAATTCAAATAGCGAGACTTTTCTGAAAGTTCGTGCGTTGTGCGCTATGTTTTCGACAAAGGAACATAAAAGAAAAACACGCACAAGGACACGAAGAAAGCCTGTTTTTTTTTTTTTTTTCCGCCCCAGGTATTTTGAATGGGAGTCTTACAGTTGTCTTTTAGTCGGCGTGAATGGCAAGATGCACGCTCGCGGATGAAAAAAAGAAAAAAAAATATGCCTGAGCTGTGTTTTGTGGATGCGAGTTTCTCTGCAAAGTTGAGACCGTATGCAAGTTAGTACTACGGAGTATTCTTATGTTACGGTGTGCATTAAGGTGGTCTGGTGGGCTTCATCATGCTGCAAAGCAGGCGGCGTGTTATAAGGAGCAGAAAATATTTGGAGGCAATGTCTGATGTATAAAGCTTGAAAAAAAAAAGAAAGAGTGCGCCCAAGATTACATGGTAAACACAGCGAGTGACAACGAAAACATAGCCAGTGACAAAGTAGGAAACAAAAATGAAAAAATAGAAACGTGCCAACCGAGCTCAGGAAAATCTTTCCCAACTATATATATATATATATATATATATATATATATATATATATATATATATATATATATAACCACTTCATGAAGCCAGACCATTGGGCGCGGTGCGAAGCACATGTGACGCATGCAGACTGAGCCTGTACAGAAAGGCACGACAAAGTTGTCGCACAAATTACGGAGTGTCACGTGACAACATTATGGCACATTTATGAGGTGGGCTACAGTGGGGCAATTTGGACCAGCTTTAATTAGGCAGTTTCCTTACCGCGCACGCATTATTCTTCACTTTCTTATAACTTGCGTAAAAGGCAAGCCCAGGCGTTATGCAAACCAAGGACTACAGAAATAATGCCAAAACTGGGTCCACGACAAGTAAAAAGATGCAACCATGCAGTTACAGCACTGGGTTATGTAGGGCACATTCTAAGCGCGTAATAATAAAAAGAAATACAAAACAGTTTGGCACAGATTCTAAAATCCAAACTATTCGCACTGTTTCTCACCGCTGGAAGCTTTTCCTATTGAATAGCAAGAACAAACGACATGATATACTATGTCGAAATCATGTGATAATTATGAAACGTTCAACATCAGAAGGCTAGTCTACAAAATGAAGAAGTCGCCGCAATTCCTGTGGTTTCACGTTCACTTTCGTTGTGATCTCCGACAACAGTAAATTGCTAGGATCATACCTCCCTATACACTTGCACATATGTGATCCGAACGCACGAAGAAAGTAATAAGTGAAAAACAAATAATCATTCTTGTTCAGATTGTACTGGGAAGCGCTGTGGCCACAAAAACGCTGTGTTTGGATCGCTCACTGCAACCACTCAAGACATTCGATACTCATCTTGATATCAATGCCAGATCGCACTCCTCGGCATATTTTTTTTTTTTTACTTGAAGAGGACGCTCTCCATGCGTGCAAAACTTCAGGTGCGCGTACTGAAGACACCAGACAAGCGAGGGTGCAGGAGCAGCTGTACGCTCCTTCCAAGCAGCTTCCACGCACTGAACACCATTAGTCTACACTGTGAAGGATGACAGTCGCATACTCGACCGGTTTTGGCATTTTTTTTTTTACAAAAACATAGCCTCCGTAGGCGTCGACTACATTTTTTATACAACAGCGCAGTTTACTGGATATATTATCTCATTTATTTTCTTCTTCTTCTGGGAATCGTTCGAAACGGTTTCCATTAAAGTGTTTTACAGAGGCATGCTCTCGTGTTGACTGCGAAACATTCGTCCTGCATGAATTCACCGCTGCGGAAGCCATCCATTCTTTTTTTGCTTACGCTACATTGCATCTTTCGCGCACCCTATCGTTCAGCGGAGCAAGGTGAGTTCGTACTGGCGTTTTGCGAAATGACACAGGGGCCGGTCGTTCTGTGGCGCCGTTATGGCATTGTGGTTATCGCTGAGGTAGGCGTACTAACTGGAACTCAAAAACTATGCGTTATTTTGCATTTGCTTTTGGAACTTTCGCTGTTTCCAATGCTGCTGAGAGTTCTAAGCAGGATCTTTTCTTACCTTTCGTTATTTTTCCTTTCAGCTGTGTCGTCGTATTCGTCATCTTGTCGTCATCCTCGCCGCCATGTAGCCCGATATCGACGAGGGGTGGATGTCGTCCACCTCTCCGACTCAACCTTAGTTAGGTGTACAGTCGCGAGAAAAATTAAATGGAACACGAAACTTTCCTTGAGGATGCTATATGCAGCTGAAAAGCACAAAAACGTTCAGAACGCTTGGTGCGGGAGCAAGAAGGCGTACGTCTCTTGCAAATTAATACGTCAAATACGTATGCACAGATTACAAGTATTCATTTCTTAAAAACATACGAACTCGGTGCGCCTAGTCATTTCGCTTGCGAGTGCACATCTCAGTAACGTCCTGTAAACGCTCGTCAGCTTTGAAAATTTCGGTCAGCCGATACTCGTTGAATATCTTGATGAGGCAGCGCCAGCGACGAAGGCACAGGCTAATAATAATAATTTCCGGGTTCCTAAGTCCCCAAAACAAGGATGCGATTTTGTGAGACGCCGTAGTGGAATGCTTCGAGCGCCTGGGTTTCATCAGCGTGCGCTGACATCGCGGGGTGTACGGGCCTCTAGCGTTTCTCCTCCATCAAAAATGCAACCGCAGTAGCCATGATTCGATCCCACGACCTCCTTGTTAATAAGAAGGTGCCATAGACACTAGAGACCACCGCGGCGAGCCAAAGACACAAGCTAGCAACAAACATAAAGCAGCAGTGTATCATGTTTGCCCATGTTCGCCGCTTGTGCTTCCGCGTTGGTGTGCCAGCATTAAGGATGGCGTCCTTCCCTCAAATGCTATTGTTTATGACGCTTATTGATCGTCTTCGTCACACGTGACCACTGGGATTCTTCTAGCGTCATTATAGGCTTCCACTTTCGTAACGCTTTCTGGGGCATTCGTCAGCCGGCATCAACCAACGAAACACTCCTGTATTCTCGTCGACATCTCGCAACTGTAGGTTGTTCATTCTCCGTTACTCTTGTACCGTTTCTTTGCAGTTTTCGTTGTTCCCGGATCTCGTTTTCTCCAGGGTGTAATAGGTAATTTTAGCGTTTCCGGTCAACCGGCATACACAAAGGCGTACCGGATACCGGATAGCGTAGAGCGCTGTTTGTCACAGTCAAGTGGCGCCAGCTATAGGTGAAAAACAGAACAAGCAGAACTGCGTGATCTATGTCCTCCGAGATTCTGGCAGCCACTCGCTAAGCCTACAGGCTCGACAATTTGAGTGTCGCGCTCAGAAACGGTGCCATATTGTCACGGATGCTTTAGTGTCGAAGCTTCATGACACGAAGCTAAAGCTAATACAATCGCCAGTTAGTAATTCCTCAACCGTCAGTTAGTTAGTTCGAAGCGGACGGCATACACTCCAGGTGGTCGGCCATGTTTGCGTATGCGCTGTTTACACTCGGTATTGCGCTCAACGCAAAGTGCTTTGCGTGCTGTGGTTCACCGGACACGCTGAAATTCCATAATGCAAGAGTAAGAGTAATAGTTGATGGTTTTCTTTTATGCGCGAAAACACGATGCGATTACGAGAGACGCCCCGTAGTGCAGGGCTCCGGAAATTTCGAATGCCTCGGACTCTTTAACGTGCACCGGAACGTACAGTACGCAGGTCCATACCATATCCGCCTCCATCAAAAAATGCGACCGCAGTGGTTGGGATCGAACTAGCATCCTTCCGTTCGGCAGTCAAGCACCATTGAACCACGTACTACGACAACGGTCTTTTCTTATTGAGCAGGGTAAGAATGCGCCTCGTAGAGAACAAAAATGCCTCCACTTCAAAGGGGAACTCGAAGACAAACGAATTCTGTAGGTGAGGCACAAAGAAAGTTACGACTTTCTTTTCCACATATAAAACTAGAGGCTGCCTATGAGATAGACACGAACCGTCACTTCCATTCCTTCACTGTTGTAGCTTACGTGAACGGCCCACGTCATAACATATAAGCACGTAAAACAACGAGAAAAAAACTGTTGAGAAACGGTGCGGGAAAAGACGACACGGCCAGTAGACATATCTCTCCGAGTTAGCGCCCGAGACGCCTTGGATCTTCTGAAGTGCTGCATTTACTTTTCTTGTTGCTTGTGTGAGAAGCGTTTACGGGTGAAAAAGAATAACTGTCTCGCGAACGGCGCCGTTGAGACGGGAAAACCGGTGTGGCTTTGAAGATGCGCTCGCCGAATCCAGTAAGGCCGCTGTCACTTTTTGGGACGCGCTTTTGTTTTGCAGTTGTAAAGATGCTCGTCTTCGATGGCTGCCAGTGTCATTCTCAGAGAAGTTGCAGAAATGCTGAGCTGATGCTTCTTTCTAGACACTCCGACAGCCTTTCACTAAAGTTGAAATTTGGTTACCACACCCCCCCCCCCCCCCACACACACACACACACGAACTTTATTTGTTCAAATGGCATACCATCAATACGCCAATTTTCTTGCCATAAAACGATCACTTCGACTCAGTTCTATTCGCAACACGCATATCACACTGTTCAAGTCTCCCCTAGCAAGAAAGCCGTAACATACAGTTTCACGGAGGCGAGAGGTCCCATTATTTCATAAATTTGCGAGCGCAAACCACACACACACAACCCCACACACCGACAAGTAAAAAAAAGGCACCACTGTCATTGTCGCATGAATAAAAGACACCATGTATATCGGTGTGTGTGTGTGGTTTGCGTTCGTAAATTCATGAAAATATGTCTCGCCAACTAGCCCAACAAATAGTTCTCCCGAGAGGGGCCATTAATTGGCAGAAGTGACAATGAGTTAGCAACAGTATTTAATTACAACACGTGGAGATATAAGAATGAATGCCTATATTATAATAAATGCCTAATCTATAAGGGTTGCATTTATGCAATACGCATACCAACCAGGCGTACTAATAACACGTGCGAGCAATATATCAGATCAGGTAAATACAACGCATCAACACATGTCATCAAACACAAATATATCACGCATTGCACTTGCGAAAGCTGAGCATCTGTATGTACCTAGTCTTCAAATTTAGTCAGTGGCAATGGTTCTTATCGAGTGTTGCGCGTGAAGGTTACAACCTGCGCTTTCTCTTTTGTTTGGTGCGAACTTACTCTACTCCCTTTTGCGATCGCGACGGCAGTGGTCTGTGTGTAGCGGGCCGAGGCGAATAGGGGCTCCCCTATTCCTTTCTCTGTAATATTGGGCAGAGGACGGACGACGAGTCGAATTTCATACCCAACACGGCGTATTCGTGTATACAAGAAAGAAAGAAAGAAAGAAAGAAAGAAAGAAAGAAAGAAAGAAAGAGAGAAAGAAAGAAAGAAAGAACGAAAGAAAGAAGGAAAGAAAGAAAGAAAGAGATATATATATGTAGCGTCACACGAGTCGACAGGATGACGACCTGGCCGCGATCGCGTCAGCTTCACGTCATCAACGACGCTGTCAACACCATGCCGTGACTAAACGTCGACCATGTAAGGAGACATCTGCTCTGCACAACGATCACCTTCATGGCAGCATCATTTGCGGACCTCGACATCCCCAGGTACGCCGGAACAGCGGACGATGGACCCGTGGAGGACTGGTTCGACCTCTTCGAACTTCGCGCTACCGCTGCATCATGGTCACAAGGGGAAATGGTCGCCAACTTCAATGACTATGTCACCGGTGAGGCCTTCCGATTTTACCTGACTAACGTCTTCGAAAACAACGAATCATGGAAAAGAATCAAAGAAGAAATGATCGCCCGATTTAAAGACTACGGTGTAGACTCGCCTATCAGCCACCAGTTCGACACATTTCGAGTCAGCCGTGGAGGTCATAAGCAGCTTTCATATAGCCATTATAACTGCCGTACAAGACCGGATGTTATTAAGTCATCGACGAATGTCCCAAATTCGCAATTCTCACAATATACGACGCGCACTCAAACTCTTGGCCTCAATCTACAGTTATCAAGAGACAATGTGAAGCCAGTGATTCCTGAACAGCAATCAACTCGCAATTTCAAACGTGTGAAGCCAGTGCTCCCTCAACTGCCATCAAGTAGTGTTTTCAAAAGGCCCAACCTCCCACCAGCTTTCCCATCATTCCCGCCTGCCGAAAAGTCGCTGTCGCCTACCTTTTCACTGCGCTGTAGTGTTGGAGACATTAGTGAATCATCGCGTGCACTTGATTCAACATGTCACGTACGTGCTCCACCACCTGGCTTTCCTACAAATGGCTCCTATGTGGTTCGTAAACCCCCCTGCATGCTTCGCAAGGTTACTACATTCACGGTAGACGAGCTGATGCACCGAGAAAATAACGCACCAAGCCTCGGCCCTTCCACTGAGATTCACGCCATACAAGAGTTTAGTGCGATGGTTCCCGAAAAATACGTGCGCTCGCAAGCATTACCTGGCCATGCCGTGTCTGCCACATTACCGTCCACTACTAGACCACCTCAAAGTCGAGAGTATGTGGACTCAGCGTTTAGGACCAGCATCAATCACGCATACAAAAAGGCAATGAGTACTTTTGGTGACAAGGAAAAGACATGTATCCTGCCTGTACATTACCCCGAGACAAGCACGTTAAACGAGGAGCTTTCCAATAATTCAGGCCCAGCAACACCAATGCCTCTCAAGCGTCACTGTAGGCAACCATGCGCCACCGACCTGTTGCCACGCAAGTGGGTCAAAAAGATTCACCGACTACGACGACGACTTGAACAAGGACAACGGCGAACGAAAACTTTGCCAAAAACACGCTTGGTGGTTAAAAAGGGACGTTTCAAAGCAAGCGCGATAAAACAAAGGCAAGCTCGACATCTGCGACATCCGCACCGCGAGAAACCTTCAGCGAAACGTCCTCAAAGGTACCTTCAGCACCAGCCATCAGGTGTACACCTACAGCCAAAGCGACTCCCAAAACTCGGGATACGGCGAAAAAATTAACACCATCTTCCCAAAGGGAACCCTGATGGGATGCGAAGCAGCAGCGTTGCGCACGGGTGGCGTCACGGGTTGAACGGCGCTAACGCGGGTGCTTCGCATCCCATCAGGGTTCCCTTTGGGAAGATGGTGTTAATTTTTTGTCGGTCGCGGTAGCGGCAGGTGTTGCGGGCGAACGGACGAGGCGGCAGCTGCGGCGAGTGCGCGGCAGGCGAGTGAGAGAGTGACGTCAGCGCGCACTGCGAGGGGAGCGTGACGTCAACGCGCAGCTGCGGCGTGACCTACTTGGCACCGCTCCAACAGCTGCGGCGAGGGCAGCGCGTTGCCCTCGCCCTCGCCGTACGGACGCACAAAGGGCGTTACACGGGCTAGTCAAAGAGCTGCTTCGCATCTAAAATACCTACAAGAAACCACCCCATGCATTCCGCTAGAACACGGACGTTACCTCGTTAGGCTCATGGCACGCACAAGCGAATTGGAAAAGCGGTGTATCTATTGGCCACGACCAACAGTCCCGCGCCTACGACATCCGAACTACGGATGCTGCAACATGCACATGTCTCATGAGGTTGTGACGTGGTCGCAAACTGCATCCCCATCAGTATCGACGCTCAGGGCATGCTTACGTTGTCCGGACTGGAACAGCCAGCCTCGCCCACCTGAGTAGCGATAGACATCACCGGACTGACACAATTTCGTCTAAAGTACGTACTTGTGAGACTGCCGCACTCCCTTGGACGTGGAACTTAGTGCATTTTTCATTTTTCACTCATAAGACTCTCTTGCTGTTCCTGTTTCATTGTTTTCACTGGTCACGTCCGCTTCCTTTCGGTGGGAAGGGGAATCATGTGACGTAACAAGCGGGCGATAGCAGGAGAAGCCAACGATGAGGAAGAAGAGGAGGCGCGTGCAGTAGAATAAACCATGGCACGGCTCCCGTTTGTAGCGTCCCATATATATATATATATATATATATATATATATATATATATATATATATATATATATATATATAAAGAACACACAGGGTGCTGCATCTTCCGACACTACACATTGAAGAATAAATCAATGTTCTATCACAGCTGAGCTAGGAACTCCAAGGCTTCATCGAGATATTTGTTAGGCATGAGACTCTGTGCGTACTTCTGGCTTCCAGGCGTTTTTGCTTTAAAACTTAACCCGCTGGGAGCGTAATCAGGGAAGCAGTGTTATGAAATGCGCACGTGCCGTGAAAAGCAGTTGTTTGAGAAGTGCAAAGCACTTAACGGGCGCGCTTGCCAAAATTTCCGCGAGCGCTGGCAAGGTACTTTAGGTGTGACGTGAACCGAAGTAAATTACTGGTACATAAAAAAGAAAAAAAAAGAGACGAAGACGGGCACTGTAATGAGGTTGATCTGCTATGCAGCTGCACGCTTTGTGAGCATGGTGGTGGCATAATTATGAGCGCCCTTGTAAGAACATGGTGCTGTAGAGCGCGATGCAAATTTTCCCTGTCGCCCTGTCAAGTCGCGCAGCTAGGCGCGCTGTGCACAACGTGAGCATTCCAGCGTGCGCGCGCACTTGCGAACGTACGCTTGTAGTTGCGCATGCCTCGTTAGGCGTGCTTGCTTGTCAGCTTCCTCTTGAGGTACGATTATTTTTGTTAAACATAAAGAGGAAAAAGTGCAGCCGTACGAAGAGAATAACTTTGGGAGAAGGTAAACAGGTACGCTTTAGAAGTTGAGGTGTTCTACATCGCGTTACTCAACGCAGAGGATGTAACCCAAGGCGAAGCTTCGAATGAATTAGGGGGAAAATGCCAAGAGTTGGCTTGTGAACTAAAACTTTACCAAGCATGTGCAGTGATTTCAGCCTTAACAACAACTGCACGCTTTCATGTACAGAATAATAATTGTGGTCAATAACTTTCCAAAGAAAAAGATGAAATGAAGAAAAGAAAATAAGAGCTGGAATAAATTAGGACTCGGTAATGTGTCAAAAGGCAAATTTCAGAGTCGTGAGCGACTGTTCATCGTGCTGATCCACGTTATGTGAGTGTTGAAGGACGTTGTTCGCCGTGCAGTGTTGCGCATGCTGTTTGCGTAGGGTTGAGTATACAATTGTTTCCACAGTGCGTATATGATAGGGCGTTTCCTATCTCCATACCTAATATGCACCAAAGAGTGTCATGCCTTGAGATGCAACAAATGGTTGAACCGCGGACTAAACCTACATTTCCGTCTCGAGCAACACAGGCATCTTTAACCTTCCCTTTAAGGGCGGTGGTATCAGAGACACGCGTTAGCACATATACCACGTGTTGCGGCGCATTTCATATATATTACTTACATATTACATGCGATGTGCGTACCCGTTAAAAGTAAATTGCAAGATAAACTGCAGCTACACTCGAAGCTACTTAGGCCCGTGTGATGTGCGATGTCAGTGCACGTTAAAGAACCCCAGGTGGTCGAAATTTCCGGAGACCTCCACTACGGCGTCTCTCATAATCAGAGCTGGTTTTGGGACGTTAAACCCCACATAACAACAACTCGAAGCTACTTATAGTGCCGCCACCGTATGAGAGAGAGAGAGGGGCAGATGAACGATAGAAAGACAAGAAGTTTAAGCAAATTTCCAGCCTGCGACCCTGCACTAAGGGAATGGAATGGCGGAATTAAGATATAAAGAAGAGCGGAGATAAGAAAACAAAACAAGCAAAAGAGAGGCGGAAAAAAAGGAACGGGTGCATTGTAGTCCTACCAATACACCAGACGCCCCCATAATGCCTCTTATAAAGTCAAAGTAGGATGACACCACATTGTGTCGCGCGATTGCGTCATGGGAACGACAGTGTGAGACGAAGGCGATTTCGCGCCGGGACTGCAAAAGCACGGAACAGGAACGGATGCATCTGGCAAGGAGGTAGAGAGGGCGGGGCGAGGGGGAGCGATGAAGTTGGGCTGTCCTTCGGATAAAGGATCGGTGTTCAAAGTTTCCCGAGGCCCCTACGGCCTTCCTACCCCTTCTACTCTTTCCTTTCCCCTGTCCCCGCAGACGCTGAGCCGTGCTCCCGGCAAGGGTAACGGAAAATAGCGTACTTTCCTAAACCGAAACACGGTAAAAGTGTGCGTGGCCGGCGTGCACGCTCGCTTCTGTTTTCTTAAGCTAAAGGAGAGACAAGGCACTATTCAAGTTTAAATAAAACAGCTACAGACCGCAAACGGAAGAAAAGAAAAGATATATCGGTTTGCATACGTGTTCATTAGCACGATAAGCGGTCTCTAAAACTGGAACAGCAATGATGAAAATCCTCATTCAGAAATGGATCACGCAGACAAGAGGCAGGGTGACTACACAACTAAAACCCACGTGTAGGGTTGTTCGCTTTCAAGTGACACCCTATTTTACCCAATTATTACACAGCTAATGTACTTCAGGAAAAGCATGGTTACACCCCATTTCTCCACGGTTCCACTACAACATATCAACCTATTTTTTAATGCTGCATTGAGTCTGTCGTGAACATGCTGTAAATATACAAACCTCGGGACTACGAAGTTCCATCCTGCTAGCAAATGCGTGCGCCAGTGTTCAGTTAGGAAGCTGCTTGCGGTACCGTGGTCGCTACACAGCTCCCCACTGTAAACTGAACTTTGTACATTGAACCCGAAAAGTCCCTCCAGCGCGCGCAGTGTATCACTCACTTTTTTTTGTATCTTCCTCTTCAGCTTTAGCTACCATCTTCCCATGTATGGCAGGAAATCTCTCGCGGGTCTGATCACCAATACGGATACTTTTTTCCCCCTTCAGTCTGTGTCCGATCATAACTTTGGGAGAAATAAACAAAGACGGCGACATTCTCAAGACAGAGGTTACATGCTGGAGACCCCCATCGTCTGCGTATATATACACTTAAGGAAACACGTAACACAGTACGTACTGGCAAAATATACATAAGGCCCTATTTAATTAAATAAACATGAATTGATAGCGTGTCGGTGAGACATGCGTCTACTTATGCATGCGCGTGTGTTGCGTGCCTGTCCGTATATGCGTGCGACTTCGGGACAGCCACGACAGCCACTGATAGCCACGGGTGATAGAACGTCGAAGACGCATGCGTAAGGCGGAGAAAAATTCTCCAGGATGTTTGCCCTGAATATTTTACTATGAGAGTATCTTGCGTGCCTTTCGCCATTTCCGGCCACCACGGCCGAGTTTCAGCCGGGGCATCAATCTAAGGGACACAAGGCCGCTGCTGGCTACCGCCACCACCAATCCTGCGTGCACATTTTTGCTTCGGAACGAGAACTCGCATAGTCTGTGAACACACGCTGTGTGTTCGCACCGCTGTAAGAAGAGAACCGGTAGTTTGGACTGACGGTTTCGTTCTGTCAATTGCGCATTTTCGTGGTTCCTTGTGCGTGTTTTGCGCAGCCGCATTTACGTTTCTTGACTCTCCACTGTCGTTCGCCCAAGGAAACTAGGTCGCTCTCTATACATATATATATACAAGAGAAATGGCTTTCCCGGTGTTCTGTGGTCACTAAGAGTTGTGCTATGGGGTCAGGAAGAGCTGTTGGTGCACCGTGTACAACATTTTTAGGATGATAGTTACCTACAGAAAGTTTCTTCCCTGTGTGCCGCAGCCGCTACAATTTGTACACCAAAATCTGTTGCGCTTACACGGGGTGTTTTATTTTATCGTCAACAGAATTCTCAAGGCACCGAGTAGCAGGCCAGTGTCGAAGGTATCATTTATTCAGAAAAAAAAAAAAAAAACTAGAGGGCAATTCTACTTTTTAAGCGCAAGTTCCCAAACACCGCGTCTGATAGGACGGTGTTCCGTTCAATTAACAGGCTTCTACTCATATAAGCTAATTTTTAAAGCAAGCCAGTTCGCCCTTGAACTCAAACGAACGTGGAAGTAGTTTCAAAATCTCTTGCGGATACAAGGGAATCCGGTTGAACTTTACCAGGAAAAACTGGCTGCTGCACACCGCCGTTAGAATCACAATTTTCTTCAGTTGCCTTCGTGTTACGGCAGCGACTCCAAGTCTTCATGCGAGAAGCACTTACCTGCATCAATTCAACCAATTTCTTGCTGGGCTTACCCTTTCGTTGCTTAGCGCATTCGTTCTCATTCTATACGCGTCCTCGGATACATTAAGATCGGAAGCGTATAAGTTTGAGAAAAGTGTGTGAGGTTACACAATGTAACATTGTCGAAAAGATAACTGTCTAGGTAAGTGGAAAAAACATGAAGCAGCTTGATTAGCTTAACTTCGCGAATACTGGTTAAACAGTTGAGCTCCGCCAAGGACGTCAAGTTCACTAACGCTATCCTGCAGATTGGCTGATTGGCTTCTGGGGTTTAACGTCCCAAAAAAAACGACGATTTGATTATAAGAGACAGCGTAGTGGAGGGCTCCGGAATTTTCGACCACCTGGGGGTCGCCTCCATCGAAATGGAGCCGCCGCTGCCCGGATTCGACCCCGCGACCCTCTGATGAGCAGCCAAGTACCATAGCCACTAGACCACCGTGGCGGGGCATAATCCTGTAGAATGGTCGTTATCACATCAATATCACGTAGAAGTGCGCTAAAATCAACGATGCGGTCAGTGGGTAGAGGGCAAGCGCGGGTCCACTTCTTTTTTCTGTGCAACTTGGAGTTTCTTTCTTTCTTTCTTTCTTTCTTTCTTTCTTTCTTTTTCTTTCTTTCTTTCTTTCTTTCTTTCTTTCTTTCTTTCTTTCTTTCTTTCTTTCTTTCTTTCTTTCTTTCTTTCTTTCTTTCTTCGCACAGTCATTATCATGCAGCAGTTTGGGTAGTGGGTTAAGGGCAAGAGCTTTTCTCCTCTGTGTGACAGCTCCGCTTTTTACTGTGAACGGCGCTCCACAGGCATCAACCTCGATCACACACCTCAGCTCTTAATAGACCAATACTGTTTCACTCGATCTCTGCCTTCCCTTTCATACCTTCAAGCGAACGTGGTATTGCGTTGCAGGTGACGGTGGTAATGTAATCGTTCTTGCAGTCGCGCAAAAACACCGGCGCGCACTTATTCCTTTTCTTGCGCGCTCAGCTCTGCTGCCCTCTATCTAGGGAGCAGAAGTAATGCGCGTTGAAGCACTTTTGTATGATTGGTGTGGAACCTCTGCAGCCCTTTACGACGTGGCTGAAGAAACTAATGGATTCGAATGGAAACAAGTTGCCGACGCTGGTGTTTGAACCCGGGGCTCCCAGCCACCGTTAGCAAGTGTCTGAACCATTAGACTGCACACCAACACTTGCGAGATGCGAACATATCTGTAGTATACGAACACATTAGAGTTTCTACCGCCGAGCTTGGGACGTTCGGAGACCAAGAAACTGCAACGGGGAAGAAAGAAAGAAAGAAAGAAAGAAAGAAAGAAAGAAAGAAAGAAAGAAAGAAAGAAAGAAAGAAAGAAAGAAAGAAAAAAAGAAAGAAAGAAAGTAGATCGGGACGTATACGCCAATCTTCACTTATCGCAATTTTCCCGGCCGGGGTAGAGTTGTTGATCTTCCTTTACCGCGAACTGTGCATTCGGGGCAAGCGATTTTACACTTTCACACGCCTATTCGTCAGCTTGGGTACGGTTATTACGGTCTACTTCCCTCGCGATCCATTTAGCCTTTGCTTTATTGCAGCTTTACAGTTGATCCGAGGCACGCGGGTTCGATTCCTGCCGCGGTGGTCGCATTTTCGATGGAGACGAGAGCCCCGGGTACTGTGTTTTACCAGTGCACCTTCAAGAACAGCAGGTGGCCGAGATTGTCAGAACCCTCCACTACGGCTTGCACTGTAGTCACGTCGCGGTTCTGGCACACATTCATATCGTGGCTTTGACGCAATTATTTGTTTCAACGAAATAGCGCCAACCGAAATTATCAAAAGAGAACACGGCACCCTGTTGACAACGTTGCTATCAGCATTTTCTTGCAAGCATTCTTCGAGCATTTTTGGGAGTGAGGCGGTACACGTACGAATGCGAAATTCATACACTCCGCCAAGCGAAGTTCTGAGCGCCCTTATACGGAATACCTTCGACGTGACAAGCTCCGTACAATGCGTCCCTTTTGGCAAGTAACCCACGGAAACGGTAACAATCGTTCCGGCTCTGTTTTTTCCCTGCTCCGCTGAAAGGACGGCTTATCCCCTAGGCGCCAAAAAAAAAAAAAAACGTTTGCTTTGCGTCTTCTCTACTGGGGCGAGGCAAATGCAGAGCATCTGAAGAACCGCGCTGCGGGAGCGGTGCGGATTGAAATGTGGTGGTCTTAAGAAACTTTACGCCGCCCGTCGTTTGCGAGCAAAATGCAGCATCGATCGTATTTGTGAGATGCGCTTTGGAGTTCTCGAAGGTAGTCAAAGCCCCAGCGAACCATTTCTCGTGGTGTTCAGCGCTCGTGTTTTGTTTTCTCGCTGTTTCACCTTGTGTGCGCACTCAGAGGCGTGCCGTATAGGAAGGAGCTGGCGACTGAAAGCTATTGGCTAAGAGATGGTTTATGCATTGATGGGGGACATGATGAAAGAATGTATCTCGGAATTTTATTCTGTCTCTCGCCTAACTTCGAAGAGACCACTGTGTTTCTCGCAAGGACGACACGTTCGTAATATGACAGTGCAAGGATGAGTTCGTTTCTCTACAGGCCCAATTTTTAGGAGTGCTGCCGAGCAGAACCGAGAGGCCAGGTAGACTTCTGCTGTCCCCGTACCTATATCAACCCGGCGACGCCATCATTGTTTATTAGGATGAGGAAAACGTGACAGAGGCAGCAAGAACGAGAGAACTAGAAGCAGCAGAAAATGAAAAATCGTTCACAAGACGACTTTTCTAAGATAAAATGAAAAGGTCTTGAACATAAAATAATTAAGAGCTACGTTTTCAGCTACGATATGCTGCCTGCAAGAGTTAGCGTGCGTGCACTACATCTAGGAGCGTAGTAAAAAAAAAATGCACGATTTGTATCAGTAGCCTTCGCTGCACTATACCAGAAAGTTGTCGCCAGGTGTACCTAATGATGGGCTCAACAAAATTACGACGCCGTACGAGAAATCTCTTACGAAGACTGTCGAATCCCGCTCCTATCAGAACAAGCAGCCAAGGACAGTTGAGGTACTTAAGGGTAGGTCCGTGTGCTGCTGGCTTTATGAAACTTGTTTAAATCGGCGTTTACCTAACGGGACAAGTACCCAAAGGATAAACTCCGTCCTATGTGTACCCTTTCATTTTCCCCTCAGCATAAGCGCCTGTTTAGCCATTTTTCAGTCAAGGGCAATCGACCCCATTTCTAACCATACTTCTGATTAGTTCACACTGATAACAGTGCATCGATTTCCGATAAAGTACGTATTATTGGAGCGAGAGGTGGTGCGGTAGACCACTACAGCGCTTGCTGTAATTGCTCCTCCGTCCGTATTGCGTACATATCTACCGCGAAAGCAGCAATAAAAGACATTGAGCAAAAGTAAAGTGTCTAAGAAAATAGACAAGAAGAAAAAATAAATGCAGCCGCGTCGTTTTCCAGCTAGGAAGGCTTGTGAGAGAGCAGGTCCTTATCGACCACAAAGTAATGTCCGAGGCGCATTCATCGTCATCGAACCAAGGCGTTTTTCAACACGGATTCTCCCTAGAGAACCGGGCTTTCGAGGAGCGTTGCCATATTAAAGAGGACAAGACGAAATGCCTTGGGAGGGGGGCGTTCGAGAAGCGGCGGTTTGTTGGAAACGAGTTTGATTATCTTGCCCTGATAAATTAAACACTTATCTTAGTACAGAACGTACACCTTTAATATGGACAGCTGTGGGCTTGCAGGTATAAAGCCACTTCAAGAAGAAGTATTTCGCAGTAGTCATTTTTTTCAGCACTTGACGCAATTCCCATGCTTCGGGACGAACAGCAGCCGTTTGTTGCAGGCTCCACAAAACTTGTTTAGACCGACGCTTATACTGACGGGACAAAGACAGCACACTTAGGATGAACACATATATGACGAACTTTATGATAGACCGCCCTCAACTCTCATGAAAGCGGTTGTAACGAGTGTTGGCTCTTAGGTTATCGGTGTACAAGCGCGATACGATGCTAAAATAACTAGGGTCTATGGCTGAACAAAGCATAAAATTGTCAACGATAACAACGGCAAAAAACAACAGCGCTTACATTCGGTTCTGCGATGCTCCTTGTACGTCAAGCGAGGTTTGGACAAACCACCCATTTCAGCGATTGTTTAACGGTAGACTAACTGGTAAGGTAGTTCTTCAACATGATTGATAAAGATTGTAACACGCATCTGTTCTTCTGAGTAAGCAAACCACCTCAAAATGAGCCAAATGAAGAGTTCGTAGCTAGCGAGGGGTCACGGACAGTTTCATTGTGCTCGGTCTAATGCCGTACAAATATTAACGCGCGTCGGTTAATGCCTCGATTAAAAAAAATACAATTGGAGTGCTGGTAGTAAACAGCTGCGCTTACGCGATGCAGAATACACAATATTACGTAAAGTAGTGTTACAAAAGCAGAGTGAACAAGCCAGCCCATCGAGACGTTCTTATCAGTTATAAAAGTTCGATGCACACTACAAAACGTAGTTTGCGCATTTGTCTTTGCTTTTTCTAGTCTTACGAATTTCAGTTTCTTCTTTGAAAGATCCATGGGCAAAAGTGCGTCATAAATGATCACCGCGTTATTTTCACAGTTTACACCAGTTCGCATGGACATGAAATCAAAGGCACATGCCTGTCCGCGCATCAAAGGGACTGAAGACGGTACGCATTCCAAACATCAATGCAAAAACGCCAGCCACGGTGCTTGGGGTGCTTTCACTAATCTCTGATCTGTCCCTTAAGACTCCGCACGCACCTACCCACAAGGGATTGCCGTTCGCACCTGCGTGCACGGGCACATCAATTCAACCCACGCGACGAGCATCGCAGGATTTTCTTACCCGACGCCGCTGTTATGCAGCCGTGATTACCTTGCTCGGAACTCGAATAAACAGAAAAAGAAAGAAAAGAAAAACACACGAACAGCGCATGATTTGACTTCGAGAAGGCTCCAGCGAGAGATTGGGTCTCGTTTCAGCTATAGACTTGCTTCTTGGTTGGCAAGTCGTGTCTCTCTAGGGATCGCCCTGCCATCCAAGGCTCGTTCCACGTGGCTAGGCGTGCGGCAAAGGACCTCCTCTTTCTCGACCACGCTGTCGTGCTTGCGTGAGGACTCATTTGTTGCTTTCGCAAAACCATCACGCTATCGGGTTTCGGAATGGTTCCTTGTCTAAGGAGGCAAGGATTTTGGGTAAGGTGTAGAGAGTACGCTGACGTCGTCTCCAGTGACTCAAGAGGGCCTCTTAAGCCCTCTGCCGCTTCCACCACCGCCTCGTTCACGTCTCATGTTCGCACCGATCGATGGTGCAGGCCACCACCGATAGCGTTGGTCGACAACAGGTTTTGACAGATGGCGTTAACGACCAAGGCCTCGGAGTTCGCGGAAGGATGTTTTCAACGATCCATGGCGTGGAAAAAAAAAAAAAAGGGGGCGCCAGAAATGAATTGAGATGAAGCCTCATTCCCTGCATGCGTCTCATCGGTGTTTCGAAATATGGTGCGATTTTGTCTGTTTAACGACGAGAGGAGAACATTTAAGAGAACGCAAGAATAAGATGAATACTGAAAACAAATCAAATCACTACCTTCCCCTATCCTGAAGAAAAAAAAATGACAGATACAATACAAATTCTTAAAAAAAATAACAGATGCACGTACTCATGCAAACTATATATATATATATATATATATATATATATATATATATATATATATACACATTCCCAGGATTACATGTACATAAATCGCTAATAAAGTGGACGGGGGCCGACGACCGCCTACGTAGCTCAGCGGTAGAGCATCGGACGCGTTATCCGAAGGTCATGGCAGGCTTCTCTTTTCGTCCACATTAATTACTTTCTACTTAACTAAATATATACAATACTATAACTAGAAATTTGAATAACTTCCCTTATGCTTTCCTAGGCTTCAATGCTTGTTGGTTCACTAAGTTGTTTGTAACGGATAAACGAGCCCTTGACCTCCTCCCTATCCTTATATATATATATATATATATATATATATATATATATATATATATATTCTGACGAATGACCGGCCCACGGGCCGAAACGTTAATAAAACAAGAAATTTGAACGTGTGTCCCTCTTTCCTCTTTCCAACCCCTCCCCCCCACATATTATATATATATATATATATATATATATATATATATATATATATATATATATATATTCGCTGTTTCGGTTGAGGGCCAATGTTCCTCGCGCATGTTTACTTTCGCATGCGACCCTTCGTCGAAATTTGCAGCGCAAAGCAGAGGTTTCTTTCTTGTTCGAAAATACTTTAGGTTGATTGGAAACATCCCTCCATATATATCAGATATCGTTCTTGTATACAGCAAAGAATTGAATACTTCCGCGGTCATAAGTCGCCGCTAATTCACTGCCTGTAACTCCAGCCGCGCGAAAGGAACGAGTACTACATCACCTGGAAGCAGAGGAAGCGCGGGCAATTTTTTTTTTCTTTTTACACGAGGAAATCATTGCCGCTAAGCCGTTCCCATAAGAGCTGCCTCAGAGAAAGGTTGCGCGCCCACGTTCGATAAATTGGAAAGGCATTCTGGCGAAATTGAAAGAGAATCGATTTGGGCACGCTCGACTTCTTTCGCCAGCGTGAAAGGGAGTGCACGCTACCAGCAAATACTGTTCCGCGCTGTCGCGCCATTTGTCGCAACTGTATTGGAGGACCCGTTTCCGAGGCTACGTTTCTTTTGCCCTGACTGTGAAACATAGTTAATCAATTTCATTTGCGTTTCAGTTATACCTACCAGGTTTCAGTCATCGGCATCAAGGGTCGGCGTTGAGGTATTGTCTTCCGCATTTTTGGGCGCCGATGTTAATCAGCTTGGAATAAGTTTCCCTGCTGTTTCAGTTCTGCTGTGTAATACTAGCTTTCTAACCGCGAACTGCAAAGGACATCGTATCCGTCGGCCTTTACGGGGGATTAAATGATCATTTATAAAACGGAAGTGATATAAGCGATGATTATAGGAGAGCACTTGAGCGGTGACAACTTACCCACATAGAATACGTTTCACGGAGGCGTTCAGTTACTTCTCGCTTGTTCCATTGGACAGCCTTATAAAACGGCAAAAAAAACTGGGGTTACCACCCTCACAGAAGCCACACGAGGTCAACCGTCAAAAAAACTTCACGATTCCCGGGTTCATCCATCTCCGAAAGACGCCCCTGCAGCGCGGTGTCTGCAATTAACTCACCATTTTGACTTCTTGATGCGCCGTTTGCGAAGATGTCGAGTCCAGCTGATGCCGAAGTCAGCCACAACAATTACAAGGACGAGAGCTAACTGTGAGCACACCGCTTCAGTGTTGAAAACGCTATTTCCCTTTTATGCGCGGCACCCGTACAAAAATTACAGCCTTTTAGCTTGTCGAAGAAACGTACGTTGGACGCGTGTTCGCTTGTCGCAGAAATAAAGAAGCACGTCGGAAAGATGGCAAAATGAAAATGTGCCGCCAAAGGTGGACGTGTTCGTTTGGCCCTGCGCAGCGGCTGCGCCATAACGTCACACGTGATAACCGGGCATTTGCAGCTTTGCACTAAGTCGCGGTGCAGCGGTGAAAAATAAAAATAAAAATAAAAATTTGACGCGGCAGTACAGAATACGCCGGCGACGCTTTGGCTGGTGGTTTCCCTTGCATTGAATACCACCCTCGTTGCCGTGTGTCACAGGAGGCTGGTTACCTGGGCTATGAATAAACAGGTAGTTGCCATTGCTGATTCATGGTGCTGATACTAACTGTGGCACCGTTGACTCAACGCAGACGAGATACCGCCTTTGTTTTATGCCTCACTTTCACCACCCTGGGGTTCTTTAACATTCAGGCATCGCACAGTACACGGGCCTCAACATTTCGCCTCCATCGAAATGCAGCCGCCGTGGCCGCGATTCGATCCCGTGTCCTTCGGATCAGCATTCAAGTTCCATAACCACTAGAGCACCGTGGCGGGGCGGGCTTGTGTTTGAGCTTGCTCGTAAGAGCATCATGTTTTCTCGTAAATTCAAATTACAATCCGCGTTACTATATCTGCAGGTCGTCGTTAGGTCGAAGTTTACAACATTCCTGACGAATTTTAATTTGAGAAATTTGCTTCGAGAATACGCGGCTATTGCTTGAAGGCTCTTGTCGGAAGCACTCGCTTTAGTATGCTTGAGAACCTGTACCTCTTGCATATACTGGTTGAACAGACTTGTGTTGCGCATTTAGGAAGGTGGGCGTGCAGACGCACCACTCGCAACCAATCGTCCATTGCACATAAGGACACAAGATACGTGTACACAAAAAATGCGCATCGCTCATGTCCGCTTCAAATAACACAATCAGACATCTACGGCACGTGGTTAACATCGATTGATAAAATTGAATTCTTCATCACACAGTGTTGGGGCGTTAGGACTCACGTAGAACGCGGCCCTCGTTGCGTTTTGATATGCCTCCAAAATTTCTCGTATGGTTTTCTTAGGGAGGCGGAACAAAATTACCCAATATACAAATTGGCGTGGACGCGCATAATTCCCAATGCATGACAAGCTTGGTTGAATAGAAACGCGTCTTTGGTCTTAATTACCATCGAAGTGCAGTCCCGCGAGCCACTGGAACGAATCGATGTATAAGGCTGAGGCCTTCTCGTTACAGCTACTTCCCAGAAGATGACGTCCTTCTACAAACGCCTGTACATTTCTTCACTGCGAAAGCGATTGTCACTGCCCGTGGCATGTGTACTTTAGCCGTCTTCAATGTACTTTCATATATTAAGTAAAATCACGTCTTTCTTGCTATGGACCCTTTTCATAGTTCGCAAGTGCGCTTCTCTGCACTTCACATTTCCCCCAATAATGCCGACAGCTGTCTTTATTTAAATGCTGTCAAAATTCAAGTTGCACACGCTGCGGCACATTTTTTGGGAATGTTTGTGTCAGAAGGGCTGCTTCGACATTTTACATGCCCTATCGCAAGCAAATTGCGCTTGCACACACTGTTTGCCGGATTGCCAATGCCGCCATTAGTAGGGCGAGCTGCATTGCAGGGAAGCTAGCTTTACAGTTTATGAGACGGGTCTAACATTTTAAATTTGACAGCACTTCCGACAACGGCTGTTTAAAGTAATCTTCACGACGTAGTTATCTTCCACTCAGTTCTTACTCCTCGCTAAAGTGAGATGTAGCGTTAAAGGAACCTTCAGATTAAGTACTTGTTTGCTCAGTACAACCAACTCGATAAAAGATAAAAACCGAAGCACGGGCTCGCACAAGAGGCAAGCGCGGACTAAGGGAAAAAAAAGAAAGGATGTGAAGCTATATGCCGCAGCAGTACTTCCTTTTGATCGTAATGCATTTATCTGTAGTTTCGGATTGCTCTTATACGTTCACTCCGCTTCTGAAGCTAACTGACGATGTAGCCTCTCAAGCAAACAAATAAACGCTTTTTCCTGCAATTTGTTCACTGGACAGTATCGGAAATCTCGAAGGAACAATTGGGCTTTTCGACGCGACGTACCTTCGCTTGTAATCACTGCAGATTATCGTTTGCTCTGTCATATTTCTTTTATGTTTACGGCAGTACCAAACGCGAAGAAAAAACTCGACTTGCCCTTTCGTGGGATGCTTGGCTCTCTTTCTAACTTCTATTTAATATTTGAGCTCGCAGTAGTTACCTGACTTCGTGACTTTTCGGTTGTTCCGTTCGAATGGCTCTGCTTTCTGTCTTGTAGCAATAGGACTGCTTTTGTTTTGTTTGGCTATTTGTTCTTCAGAAGAAGAGTCAGAAGGTTGCTGGGGCAATCGCTTGAATGCAGCTTTGAAGCTCCTTGGCGAACGGACGCTACACTAGTCAGCATGTCAAAGTTGAAGAATTGGCTCTCTAAATATTACACTTTTTTTTTTTTGCTCAGTGTCTAAAGCAAGTCAGGCTTACGACTTTACGATGTAGGACCTACACGTACAAGCACAGCAGGACTGGCTTCACTTGCGTGTTACTGTGCAGCAACTAGGAAGCCAAATTTGTGCGCTATTCTATAAGGCTGGCTCCTGCGCGAAGCTGTTCGCAGTGTTACGTAAGTGAACTTAGAACTGATGAGAACCTCGACAGAAGGAGGCTCTCCACTCTTTTTGGTCTTTTCTTTTTGTTTATTAGGGGGCTTTCTTTCTAAGACAGTGTCTTTATTCTTGTACATTAGAAATTACCAGTCCACTCGGTAGATGCGTCAAACAAAAAAGGGACACGCGTTCTGAAAAAAAAAAGAAATAGTCGTGGTGAAATGTCGCGCTGGACACTGTCGGAATTCGCTTGTCCCCCCACCCCCCCCCCCCCCCCCCTTTTTTTTTTTTATTTACGAATAAGATTGAAACGTCTCTCGCTTCACTTGCACGTAGCCTCTACAAGCACTGGGTGGAGAGTAAGCCCTGCGAGTTGACTTGAAACGCGTGCGTCCTTGTCTTCTATTAATGAGGGGCTTAGGTGAAGAAGCCATGTAGAGTACTGGTGAGTAATGCTCTTACGCGAGCAAGGGAGACGTGTCTAATGGAAAACAAGACCTGCAGAGTAAAGAATACTCTGCAGGTCATTCGATAACATGCTGCTTCCTACGAAAGAATCCCAATAAACTCGAAGAAGTGGAGAAGGAGCATGACTGGGAACTGTCTCTGAGGTTGTTCTCGCGTCGGAGAGTCTAAGCCTAGGCGAAGCAAGTGAACAAGGCCCAGGCTGCAGCGGAGGCCCACATCAACTGAACGTGCCGCCTTCTAAAGGCGCGTAGAACAGGCCAGGTTTTCAAACGAGAAACGCTCAGTTCGATCCCACGCCAATGGAGTGGTTCAGTGCCAGAACAAAATTTCTACATATATTTTGAAATTTTCATTCCATATTATCGACCAGTTGTGCAGCCGTAGGACGGTAAGCACAGCGGTTCGCTTCAGCGCAAGAGGACAGTTTCTGCATAATTCAAGTTAGGAAGTTTTGTTCCACACACACCCACTTGTGCGCAAAACCGAGAAGACAAATAGTACAACTATACGTTTTAGGGCGAGGGCACAAATTCTTCGTAATTTTAACGAACTTTTCTTCCCCGCTGACCACTCATGCGCACGAAGCAAATGACAACAAATAAGTAGAATCATTCAATAGCAACGGAAGAAAGAAAGAAAGAAAGAAGGAAAGAAGACCTCACGTGAGCTCCTCAGCGATATACATAAGCAATGGGGGAGTAGTAGAGAACTCTGACGAGGCATGACGACGCAAAAAGCAAAAACAAAGAAAAAGGAAGAACGGACAGGAACTTTACGTATGCGAAAGCGTTCGACGTAAAACCGCTTCTGGAAGAAGAAAAACAAAAAGGCGGACATATAGGAAGGTTTGGGTAGACAGACAGAAAGTAAGGACAGAAAGAACGAAGGAAAGAGTCAAGGAAAGAGTCAAGGAAAGAAAGAAATCCGAAACGACGCTCTCGAGATTTGCTGTGTTCGTCCCGTCCGCGACTGGCTGCTTCTCGGTGATCTGCTGTTGGCCAGCGAAAGCTGTTACCATTTTTTGAAACCTCCTTGGCTTTTACCACCTCTCCTCGTGTATGTACGTCTAGTATCTTGCTTGTTGCTTTGTCTTTTTTTTTCTGTGCTTTCATATATAGAAACAGACGTAAAAGCGTTTTCGCCTCAGCTGAAAAGACGGCGCCTCTGTTCGCATCGTTTACGCGACAGCCTCTGGAGGGCTCTACAGTAGCACTTATTTATTGCTATCATGCTTTTCTTTTGTTCTGAGACATCTCGTGTGCACTGAATATCGGCGAAACAGTGCCCTCCTTTAACTTTAACAGCGTACTTCTGTCACAGAGTCCATACATTAGAAGTTTACTTTCGCTACCAGTGCACACGTCCTCATTGTAGTTTTCTTTTCGGGCTTTCTTTTTCCTGTAGAAGTTGTGATATTGTGTGAGTTGTGTGCTCGTAGTGCACAGCGAGCAACGCTGGAATTCGCCGTCAACCAATATCGAGAACAATTGTGAACGTTTATTGATTAGAGGACACAGACTGCACCACACAACGCCAATCTCGTGCAGGTCGTCTTTGCCTGATGCCTTGGGAACAAGTACTGTGCGACCCGATACTGGAGGTGTCTGCAAGGCACCGCCTTGTAACCACCCGCCGCTGAACTAAACTCAAGAATTTCTTCCTCCTCCCCCTCATTTCTGCCTCGTGGTTCGCTCTGTTCAAACGTGTATACCGGCCAAATGGTCCAAATTTCTCTTTTGCCACCTAATTTTGTTGCCACATGCTTTTCGCTTGATTGTTGATACCTTATTTATTACAGAGGCACATTTATTTTCTCTGATCCACGCACTCGCTGATAATATCCTATCCCACATAAAATGGCTTTGCACCGCGGCATGACCACTAATTTCACGAATTCATGCATGAAACTTCTCTTACAGTGATCCGCTGCTTGTGGTGTCTTAAAGGTGCCCAGCGGCACTTTTTCAACATAGCAAGAAAACACCGCCAGTCATTCCTGAAGGCTCCTGTGAAAATATCAGCCCAATGTTATTACCCTACATGCAGCAGGTAGTTTGCAGTTTGGTTTCAAAACGCGTCTGGAAATCGCCCGCACTTCTTTCAACAAACTACCTCACACCAGGCAGGGACTGCAAAACGCGAGAAATAACTACCATTGTCTGAATCCCGTATGCAGTAGTCGCGGACGCCATGAGGTGGCGCCACGGCCCCGCAGTGACCCTGGCCACAAGCTTGTCGTCACTGCGGAAGTGCGAATACGTTCAAAGGAAAAGAGAGGGGAAAATGTTCGAGGTCGTGACACGCGCTACCGCGGCTTCCTGACCCCTTTTTTCATGGACGAAGAAAAAAAAAACGCTAGGAGAAGACGTCCAGTGGCAATCTTGAAGACTAGTCGTAAAACGTTTAAAGAAGAGAATCATGGCATAAGGGCGCTGGTCACGTGGTATTGGCAAGTGGTAGAATATTGCATGGTCAAGGGCCACTAAAGGTTACCGCTTCCAAACAGCATCGAGTGGTCGGGAAACTATGAAGGACGTCCAATCGTACTCTAGAGGTATCGCGCACTGGCGTCGGAGGAGGCTAGCGAAATCACATGACGCCGCCGCCTATCTTTTTTTTTTCCCTCGATGCCTTTTGAGCATCGATGCCTTGTTGCAACGAAAGGAGAGTGAACGCGCTCTGTCGGTAGAATTACCTTAAACTTGACACTGTAACTACGCTAACACCGAACTCATTAAAAAAAATATTGCGGCAGGAGAGTTGTGAAGCAATAAGCTCATAAGATGATTCCTCGAGGATTACGTGGAAAAGTGGTACACGACCCCTTTAAAGATGATATTTACCGAAAGCGGTTGGTTAGTACAGAAAATGAAGGGCAAACCTATTGTCCAGAATTTCCCGCCTTAAGCATGGCTGGAGCACATGAATGCACTATCCTCCTTTGGATCATAAAAGAAAATCAGCAAACCCTCAGGGCTTACTCGTTTTGCTTATTTCTATTCTCTTTTCTTGGCGAACAACCAGTACCGACACAAAGATAAAGTTAAGTATTCCTAATGCTACAACAAGAGAAGAGAGCTGGGATAAAAAATAGACGTTAGACAATGTCTTGACCAGATACGAATTATATTTTGGGGAGAATAACGCGATTATAAGAGGCAGCACCTCAAACCACCGCTACCAAGGCGTGACCCTTATTAAGCGACATTTGTGGCGCGCGTTTGCGTGGTGCTTGGTTGTGTAGAGAACGCGTTACGTACGGGATGCTCACATGCTACAAGGTCTAGCTTACAGAGAGTACGCGCAGAGAGCGCACAGAGGATAAGAAATACGGCGAACACTGTGACCGGTCTAGAAGAACGAAACTGAATGCGCAGCGTGTTAGCACCCCACCTCGCTCTTTTCCTTCTTTTGATGTTCTTGATTAGGAAACGGGAAAGGAATGGAGGGTTGGGGGAAGAGGGGGGACGAAGAGTTTCTGGCAGAAATCTTTAGTATTTCTGGTCACCGGTAGGCTCTATTCCAGACATTCTGTATGGTGGTGGATTGAAGCTTGCGTCAAATCTTGGTATCGCAACACGCATGTGTTCTGCGCGCATCCCTTAATGAACAGCTCCCTCCCTCTTTTCCTCCCTCCCCTCTCTCTCTCTCTCTCTCTCACACACACACACACACACACACACACACACACACACACACACACACACACACACACACACACACACACACACACACTTCTTCGTCTCCTTAGTATTCATGGGTTGCGGCATATACTTTGAACCGAAACTGCCCTATGGAGGCAGACCCAAATATTACCCCAAATGCTTAAGACAGTCTTTTAACTCCACTTGTGAAATGATTGTTGGACAAGATAATAATTCTGCTGCGTAACGCACAGTGGGTGCTAGAAAAAAAAAAGCCTAGTCTGCATACCATCATTCTCCTATGCAGTGGGGCTCGTGCTTGACGACATATGTTTTTGTCACAGAGAAATTGAATCCATCCCGTTCCCATGCCCGCATAAAAAAAACTTCGTTTAGCTCCCCCGTGTTTCATATGTTGAGCGGGGCAGGAATTGAGTTCTAATGCTATCAGAATTTGACGTCGTAGCGCCTTCAGTTACACCCCCCCCTCCCCCCCCCCCTTTTTTTTTTCATTTACTTTCCACTCTCTACAAAAATGTCTTATTTTATGTGCCTCCAATATCATTTTCCCGGCTACACAGCTCATATCGCTGAACAGTCGTTCTGTGAGGTAAAATGGTATGCGTGCGTCCAGTCCAAATGATTTTTCTTTCGAACGAAAACGGCCGAGCCGATTTTGATTGGACCAGCTTGGGAAAGAAGGCCATTTCTTCAGTTCCAGTTCATTACAAGGTTCAGATAAAGTACATAAAGCCTGCGTACAGGCGTGGGTCTGAAAGTATGAATACTGAAAGCGGTCACTGCGCGGATATGCTTAGTTTGCTCGTGTACACGTGTACTGCACGGTCCGGGAAACAATCAAGCATCCGTAATTTTACCGGACTGAGCGCATGCCTTGCTGTAACGGGTCCTTTCGTATAAGTTCATTTCGGCCCGAAGAAGGAAGCGGTAGCTCGAATTTGTAATTTTGTTTTTGTGGAATCGTTTACGTTCTCGTGAGTGTCCACCCTTTTCATTTAAGGAAATTCAAGGAGTCGATGCTATTAGAGCGATGCGTTATGTCAAACAGAGCTCAATGTTTCACAAACGCGACTACTTGCGCTGGACTACGTGGCCCATTAAACACAAGAACACCTATGGTAACCATCGTAGGTAATAACTGAGATCTCCAGATAAAGCAACAAAAATTTCATTGAGGTAGCACTATCGAGCAGCGTGACTGAATCGAAAAACCGCAAACAAGCAGAACAACGAACCAAGAAACAAAAAAGAGAGACACCAACCATAGTATAAGGCCAAATATTGACACAGTCTTGTATTAAATTGACAAGTATTGTATTAAATTACCTTCTCGAGCTTAACCAGTGTTTACCTCAGTCAGCGCGTAGTTCATTCCAAGGAAAATTAAATGTAAGAAAATTATGCCCACTTAATGTTCCAAAGCCTTGGTAATTATCGTCATTGCCACCTTCATCAATGCTAAATCAGTGACCGCTTACATCCGTGCTAACGATACTATGGGTACACGCCGAATCAATGAAAGATTGAATCAATGAAGGAGCTATTCCTTTTGCTTACACGAAGAATAGAACCAGAAGCTAAAATGCTTATTATGTAAAAGAAAAGGTGTGCAAAGCACGGACACATAGGAAGAGGCATGGACAATATGTGTGTTCCCTTGTGTCCGTGTTTTGCACGCATTTTCTTTACATAATGAATCTTTACCAACTTGCTCAGCTTTCTGTCCTTTTAAGCTAACATGCTTGTGACCCATCTGTAATTATGATCTCTTTAATTGCTTAGTCACATAACTTGCGGCATTTGCTTTGCCTTATAGTGCCTCATTGCAACGATGGTTCCGTTGCAATTATCAAGGTGGACTGGGACTCCGTTTTGAGCGTTGCAGTACGATTTCCGAATGCGTTATGTTGGCCGGAACTCCGTTTCCTAGCGAAGTTTGAAATGATGATGCTCTGAAGCGCCTTAATAAAAAGTTGCAGATGCACGAACTGCCTTCTCGATCGATGGCCAATGCACAAGTCAGACCGGATGGAGAATGCGTGCCAGCTACTCTTCAAACGCTTTATTCACGGAGATCCACCTTTGTTTGCGAGACTTCGCTGCTATAGTATTTTGTGGAGCCGCTTATCCGAATTCTGCAGGCGGCTGAACAAAGCCGCACCGAAAGTGGCTTTCTCGTGTTGCGTCGCCCATTCAAAACGAGCTATGGGCAACCGCTATAAAGGAAAATTTTATGCGTGCCATAATTCAAGAATTTCTTTCGTTCTGAATTCGAGGTTGCCCAGGCAACACTGTTGCCGTGTACAACAATACAGCCATTGAAGAAACGAAACGAAGCCACGTGTGACTAAAGATGACCATGAGAACAAAGTCTTGCCCAAGAAGAATGGTTATTGAAATTTCATGTTGTCGAAGTTTGGTTGAGGATAGACATTTACTTATGTTTGCTGTTATTGCTGTTTCACGGAACCACAGATATGGTAAGTTATTGGTTAATACACAAGCGCTTCCCTGCGCCAGTTTAGTTCCGTCTCTGTCGCGCAGGCGCGCCACCATGACTTGCCTTGGGTGTTAGGTTTTGATACCTCGTGTAATGGACTTGGTGAATACTACTATTTATTTTGATTTTTGAACCTTTCCTCTGGACATTGCAAAAAAATTAGGTGCCCTTAACTACCGCTTCGGAGACTTTACGACATTAGGCGTGCTTTAGTATGTGTTACCGGCGCAATTTTGCGTTTCGCAATGTGTTTTTACACGGAGATTTTCTTCTTGTGTTAATACAGTTTTTGGGGCTCGCGCACACTCTTTGCTTGACATGCTGCATGTTATGCACAGTGTTACTTATAGCCGAAGGTCAAATAAGAGAGGTTAAAGTCCGAGTCTTTTTCTGTAATTCCAATATAATCATCGGAGCGGTAGAGCCCTTCATTGTACACTCCGTCACTAGGACTCCTGGGAAGGTTATGTACGTTAACAGACATAAACACGGCCTTACTATCGGTAAAGTAGCGAGATATGCACTGCATTTCTTTTACAGCGTAGCCGTTGCGACGGCCAAATCTGCGCATGCGCCCCTAGTTGAGGCCTACTACGCGCAGATTTGTCTAGAGTGCCTCAATGCGCGTGCGCATCCCAAATACCGCGATTCGATCCCAAATACCAAGCGACAAAATTTTAGCAACTATACGTCCCTTAGGCGATAAGCGAAAACTCATAGAAATACTTTTTTTTTTCGGAGTCTCTAGCTAAGCGTCTGCCGGTTCTTAGTGCGTATACTCAAAGGAGGTGCCAACGATATCTGACGTTCAGAAGCCAATTATGAAGAGGCCCGAAAAAAAAAAAAAGAACAACGCCTAAAGCATTGAGTGTATTCAACGGCAGCAGAAGTTAAGTGCCTCGAAGTCGAGAAGTGAAACTAGAGATTTCCGAAATCGGCAAGGAAGGCAATTAGAGAGGAAGCGTCTGTGTGCGTAGTTCTAGAAGGTAGGATTAATTAAAGTCGACGTGTCAGTCAGAGCAAGTCTCAGATACCGGGAGGCAATTAAAACTGTTCGCAATTAGCAGGTGTGAGCGAAGTGCAGGAAATAAAAGAAAAGTTAGGAGAACGGAGGATGAAATAAAAGTTAAGTTTGAGAAATGGTAAGGGAGTTAAAGAACTGACTGCGCATAAAATAAAAAAGGATCCCGGCACGCACACGAACATACAAAATAGCCCTCAACTTACAACTCTTTTCTTCTTTTTCCATCATTTCTTCTCGTACACCTTGAGGCACCAAAATAAAACTATCGCACACGTGCTCTCCACCTAAGATAAGTAAATTTCATTCGCGACTAGGACACGTGCGGTGAACTTAAATGCGCCCCAAGTAGCACACATGGCGCTTGGGAAACGTTTTTTTTTTTTTTTTTTTGCGCGAGCTGATTTAGATTGTGGCCTATTGCGATGCATCTTCTCTGATTAGGGATACAACCGCGCCATTTATAATGGGACGCCAGAAAAGCCCGACCTGACAGTTTGCAATTATACGTTGCAATTCCACAGGCTCAATCTGTAATTGCAATGTGAGGAAGAAACTCTTTTTTTTTTTTTTTGTGCGCCGCCACGACGATGACAAGAAAAAGGAACAGGACAGTGACAAATCGTGGTAGCGTCCAAATCTTGCACACTGAGTTATTACCAACTAGCTAGCCTTTCCGTTTGCCTCAGTAAAGAAGAAACTTTCAGCGGAAGTGTCAGACAGTGTATAAATATGTTTCCATACAACCGTCTATGTCGACAGATAACAATACGTGGGATCCTAGCCAAATACTGCACCTTCGCTGTGAGACTGCTATTTTCAGAATATTTCCGCTAAAGAAAAAATCCTCTTCATGTATTCACTAGACTTCATCATTTCATTTAAAGATTAACACCATCATTCCATTAGACACAACAGGCATACCGAGAAGGTAAAGTACTCTTCCGTTGTTAATTACTACAAAGCTGATTTGATAACATGTTGCACACATATCTCACGCAACGCTTGCGGCGACATAGCCTTTCTCAGACGAGTTTCTTCGATAGGGTATGACTTTAAAAAAAGGAAGAGACGTCGTCAAACAGCTATCACGATGTTGTATTCAAGTCAACCTAGCACAACGCACAGATCGCATATTTTGATAAATACAGCAGAAAGTTCAAAGTCATTTTCTTATTGCCACAAGTGTGGGGAGAGAAATACTGCTTTCATTTCGACCTTTACATACCCACTCATCTTAAGTAGCATCAACAAGAAACATACGTGCTTATGAAGGCAGCCCCCTCACCTCAATTAAAAAAAAATTCCATGACCTATCTTCTAATAAGGGCTTTAATTCTTTATGACTCCGTGTAGAACCTTAATGCTGAAACAAAAATGCGTTATCTCAAGATAGACAGTGAATGCCTCAAAATGAACACCTTTTGCGAAAGAGCTGGAAAAGCAGCAGCTATTTTGTGTTTGCCGGCCACACTATTGGGGCTCAGGCGTGTCTGTGATGTCTTCTAGTGAACTATTACCTCACAAAATACCCCCCCCCCCAAAATTACAGCCGCTCGATGGCCGTGCTTTTATTTGTCAATGCTGCAAAGGTGACGTAGCAACATTGACTATACGCCAAGCATCAGAGCATTCAGGAACGGTACGCTCACGAAATTGAAAAAAAAGAAGGGTAGGGAGGTGGGGGAGGGGGCTTGTTTTGATCATCTTTATCCGGAGTGACTGTTAGCGCATTGCCTGATCTAGAAGCGGGCAAAAGATGATGGGTCAATTTTAAAGTGCAAAATACACATTGTTTACGTTGGAGCTCAAAAAATAAGTATTACTGCGGGAATCCTTACGGTTATGAGCTCTTATGGAATTGAATTTCCTTATTCAATCGCGCCCCAAATTTTTGGAACAATAAGCATCGTACCCTGCATATAAGAACGCTTTGTTTAATGCCTACCGTACTTTTCTAGCATAGCGGTTTGCTACCTGTGCAAGAATAAATCATGAAGAGCTCATGTACAAACTCTTAGCTTTTCTGCTATTTTTTGTTTAGCTCTATCTTAAGCTTAGTCGCTTGTCTTTGTTCTTCTGTTTTTCGCCCAACGAAACTCCGGGGTGATTCCATCTTTACCGGGCAGAGTGATTAGCTGATTGCCTTTTGTCGTAACGTGAAGGAAAAATACGTACTAAAGCCACTACAAAATACACGCGAAGTGCTAGATTATGCAAGTTCTTTCTTTCTCTTTAAGAAACGCTAGGTTTTATATAAATTACTCTGTAGAGATTTTACATTTTATCAGGATTTTTACAGACACCGTTCGCATTCCCGTAAACACATATTTCCAGCACGCATACGGAGGCGTAAATGCTCGACATTCGATTAATTTCCTTCATTCACATTGACAAAATTGCGTTCGCCGATAAAAGTATCTATTCATCTGATATCAGCTGTATAAAGTGAAAATTGGCAAGAAGAGATAAAAACTATTTTGTTTGCTTTTATCTATAAATATAATTTACTTGCAGGAAGCGTAGCGTTCTTCTGTGCGCTCTTTAAGGAAAAGTTTGAGATACTCAGAGGAGGCACGTGCAGCATTCTCTCATTGTTTAACGCAGACTGTGAAAAAGCATCGGCAGAGGGTCACTTCCGTACTTTGCTAAAGGGGGCAATCATTCGTCAATAAAAGCAGCATAACCAAATAAATTTTACCCCTACCAGCGAAAACCCATTACACAATAAATTATGAGCACACGTTTAAACATAAAGGACGTCTCTTCTCATCGACAACAGGTCGGAGAAAGAAAACAGCATTCTACTTTTAAGGGTGATTCAGACCGCACCTTGCTATTTTGCGACAGTTTGCTGTTGATAAATTTCGAGGTTTCTCTGGACGACACTATAAACACAACTACTTCACGGATAATAAGCTAGCGAGGTATTACACCCAGCCTAATGTTCTGCAGTTAGTGACGCCTTAAAAGAAGCACGACACGGCGTCACAAAACATTGCGCCGAAAGTTATATGGCTCATTATAACCGCCTAAGTGAGTGTGTACTGTCAAAGCTGATTTTACACAGTCACACCACGTAACTTAATCCCGACTGCACGACGAGCACTGGTCCCTTCGAACCTATCAATGTTTTGCGCGAGTTTTATTCCTACGATGACATTACAGAATGGAAAGTTTCAAGTTTGGAGTTTATTGAATACTTAGTACACATACAAAAGTATAAATATTTAGTTCAGAAATAGGTCCAATAGTGTTAAAACTATAGGGAGATCATTCACGATGTTAGAAAAAGCACCAATACCACCGAGCGGCAGAAAAAGCGGCGAAATACATCTTTCTCCCCATAACGCAGAAGCACACAAGGGAAAAAACAATACTGACGCGCACATCCCATCTCTTGTGCTTCTGCGCGCCACAACGGGACAAGGGGAATGCCAAGATTCCCAGGCTTTCGTTCATTTCATAAAAGTACAAAGCAAGAATTTTAAAAGGAGGTGGTTCACATATTGAGGCTAAAAACAATATTACAATTAAAATATATAAAACGATAGGGATAACACATAAGCTAAGCAGGAATTAAGCAAACAGTGTTGGAAAATGCAGTGTTGAAGCAGTGTTTAAAAGATATTCAATAAGCGATGCTATTGGTTAAGCATCAAAGCGCGAAGCTGATATCAATCAATCAATCAATCAATCAATCAATCAATCAATCAATCAATCAATCAATCAATCAATCGATCGATCGATCGAAAAGTTTTATTTTCGCTTCAGCCAATACAATGTATTGTCACTGCGAAAATAGGGGACCAGAGAAAAAAGCTGCGCTCGCGCAGCTTGACTAAGCTCTGGTCACCCGTACAGCAGCACAATACATAATAAAATCTAGCCGAGCATACACATTTTTATGAACAAAAAGTAGCTCGGCTTGTGCTTAAGGAAAATAAACAACAAACATCAATGTATGAAGCATAAATACATCCAATTCATTTACATGAACAAATCCAGTAAGGTTTTCTTGGTGATGTTGTGAACGTCTACATTTATTTTATCTAGGTCATTTAATGTGGTCGCCAGTAGACAATCAAGTTTTTCTTTCCCGTAATGGGTACGCGAGAAAGGTACGTGCTATGGAGGGTGATACCTGAAAGGATATGAAATTGTATTTTGCTCGAATATTTGCTATTGCTTCAAATAACTATTCTTCCCAATATGGTATTCTTGTAGTTTCTCAATAATTTATGTTTGTATATGTTGTGAATCTTCATAATACGGTGTCTGTGGAATATCTAAATGAGGAATGTCTAAATGATGAAATAGAAACGGCACATAAGGGAAAGAATTCCAAAGTTTGATTAAAACAAATGCTATTCTTGAGGACCATAGTTAGTTTGCACGTTAGGATGTATGTATAAAATAGTCATTGAAGAAAAAGCTGGAATGATAGTAATACAAATACTACACAGGTTGTACCTTAACAATACACGCATAAAATACTGTTGGTAAAAAACGCGCACGATAGGCGAAAACACATATAATGTATCAAGCTTATCCAGGACCTGGGGGTTATATACACGAGTAGGCTTAAGGCTGCACTAGCGTGGAAGAGCCACCGTTGCCGCCCACAACGCCATAAAAGCACGGCGACCATCTTGCGGGCGAGCAGCACGTGGCGATTTGATGAGCTGGTGCTACAGCGATATGCAAAGCGAGAGCAGAGACGCCGCCCTGTGATAGCCTCTACATTTCCGCCGTCAAAGACGCTTCGTGCATGCACGGCCAGGTGCGCCGTTTGGGAGCTACGCGTCATAAAACAGAGGCCGTTAGGCGTTGCCCTGAAGGCTCCCCATTTCGAGGATAGAAACGACGCGGCATTTGCCGTACTGTGAACCCTGGTGACGTCACCTTCCTTCCCATCTCTGCGCTTCCATCCTAGCGACCCGTGAAGGACACAAGGACAAGCGAACAAAGAGATGCGTCGTTGTTCTTAAATACTGCTGCGCCTTCTGCCCACGGGTGTTAAGCCCAGCATTATAAATTGTACGTAAGCGTAGCTAAAGGTTTGTGGGTTTTCGACGCCTTTAGCTGTGTTGCCTTTGTTAGTTGTGTAGAACGACGCTGTTCATCCTCGAATGTCTAAACTTGGCGCGCACGTCAGCGCAGCCCCGTGTTTTTATAATCGGCGTTTAAACTGGTGGATGGGAGGAATTGCGAGAGGGGATTCTGAAAATTGGTGAATGCAGCGGAGCGATTCGAGAAACGTGCATAATTTGGTAGTAAGCAGTCAAGAATAACAGAGCTGTGCCACAAAGCATTCCTGCGTAGCGCACACATAATCCATGGTTACTGAGGTGCACACCACCGCGACTGCACGCTATGGCGTGTGAGTGAGGCGCCAATTAGTATTCATTATCAGTGCAGATCATGGCAGCTGACTGCCACCCAACAGTACGATAGTTTGGTACCACGTTCAAGAGTGGGTGGTTAAATCCTTGACTACTTTTGTAACTCAAAATAGTCGCTCGCACCAGATTTTCATCATGTATTGCTACAATTCATCGCACTTAAATAAAGGCCATGGCAGTGGCAAATGGATTTTGCTGCTGAGACTAATGATAGCTGCGATAAAAGGCTTTCTTTTTTTGCGCATGTAATCTTTCAAGAGCAAGAGCTTTCTTTGTGGGGGAGAGCAAGGAACATAACTTGATTATTGCAGCACATGTGTGCCTGACAATAAAATCAGGCTACTTAGGGTATATAGGAGTCTAGAAAACATGCAAGATGTTTGGCGCACAAGGGAAAGGCTAAGAGCGTTACTCAGCAAGCCATATACTCCGAAGTGAAAGTATGTGAAGGCAGATGTGCTTCCGTGGGAAGTTTGGCTAAAGTCAGTCCAGGTTCCTGTAGGCAGGGGGAAGGAGATAGATAGATAGATAGATAGATAGATAGATAGATAGATAGATAGATAGATAGATAGATAGATAGATAGATAGATAGATAGATAGATAGATAGATAGATAGATAGATATGGCTTCCGATTCTTCCCATGAGGTTTCCGTCTCTCATGCACACAACACAGGTGTGGAGCAGATCTCCGTTTCTGACAGAACTGCAATAGCGACAAACGTTGGAAACAAAAACGAGTATGCCATCAATTGCCAGGATGCCACGGCGATAACCAGAAAAGTATATATAGACCACCAAGCAACGGGGAAGAAACGGTTTGCACTAGATAGGCCGTCAACCATTGTGCCTATACATATATAAATCAAACGTTGGTGAACAAGGCACGTAGCGCAGAAACCGGCAAAGCCTCCAGGAAACATCGTGGCCGGGACGAGTTTCACCGGAGGCGCGGCGCGTTATCAGCAGCGCCCATGTGGACTCATATTTAAACGTCGCGAAACGCCGAGGGGACAAGTAGGGAACGAGAAGCTGGGGAAGAGGCAATCCCACCCAACTACATAGCACACGCCTTCCGGAATGTCGCCAATAACGTGACATCGACGACAAGGAAAGCACGCGTGTATATAGAACGACGCGTGGCAGCGGCGTGGGATCGAGCGGCGGCCTGCCTTCGACACGGCTGGGCAAATACGTTCACACATGGTTCCGACAGTTGGTCCTCCTCGCTTCAATTCGCCTCGACGGTGTCAGTCGAAACGCTCGGTCAGAACGCGCACCCTCGGCTCGTCGCCTCTGGCCACACACGTACGAAAACGCGCAGACACAAAGAGCATAGTCAGGCAGTCACATAGCGGATCGCTATTGAACGCACGATTGAAGCGCAGTCGATGCGTTTGGGCATCCGGGCAGGCATACACGCTACTATTGCCGCCACACAAGGCTTGTTTTCCTATGCCTGTATACGAGTAGTCACAGGCGTTATGATAGCAGTACCATGACGCAGTTTTCCGGTCTAGCGAATTTCAGCTGAGCATACGGGCGATCGAACTGGGCTGTTTCTTGTGGTCGATGCGGTTCTGCAAGCACGAGCTCGGACGTGGATGGGAGGCGGCAGGCGTCCGATATCTCGTTAATTCCCACAGTGCTTCGTCAATTCACGTGTGTGTCTTTCCTTCATTACGTCACGCTTTTACCCCCTGTTCTCTCGAGATGTTTAGTGAAAGTGACTACCATATGCCGTCGTGTTTCTTCACGCATCTCGGCAGCTTGCTACTGTGATGTTTGGTAGGGATATCCAAGTCTTCCTTTTTTTTCTGGCTGGAATGCTGCATGCTTCAAATGCGCGATATTTCCTAGCTCCTCCAAGGAAGCTCACGTTAAGATAGGACGTGGGTTTGTTAGCGCCAGGATTCACATGTATCTTTTGCCTTGAACAAAGTGGCGCGTGTGCGTTCGCCCGATGCGTGAAATAAAAACGTCATTGCAGTAATTGAATGAGTGGAGCACCATTTGTAGTTGAAGCGACTCGTAAGCATATGAAAAAAAATTCAGGAGCCCTTCCCTAATTGGGAAAACAGGGGCAAGCGACGCTTGGCGTGAGCGTGCACTTTTCTGTCCGTCCGTCCGTCCGTCCGTCCGTCTGTCTGTCTGTCTGTCTGTCTGTCTGTCTGTCTGTCTGTCTGTCTGTCTGTCTGTCTGTCTGTCTGTCTGTCTGTCTGTCTGTCTGTCTGTCTGTCTGTCTGTCTGTCTGTCCGTCCGTCCGCCCGCCCGCCCGTCCGACTGACTGACTACGTTTTTTTCTTTCCCCTTTTCTTTCCTTCTTTCCTTTGTTCCTTTCTTTCCTTCTGTCTGCCTTTCATGCTTACTTGCTTTCCCTCCTTTTAGGGGCGAAGAACTTTACGGTCTCGGGCAGTCAGCGCCTCTTGTCGTGTCCTGTCGTGACGGTAAATCAAGTTGTCAAACGATGGTACGAAAACAATTGTGCATAATGAGTAAAACTGGTTCGAAATTAACTAACATAATTTAAACTAATTTAAAATAAAGGAATAACCAGGATCCAATTGCATTAATAACAGAAATTTGTTAAATTCGGTTGCGAAAATTGTGTGGGCCCATCCTGTAGGCAGTGCAGTCAGACAGTGTGTGTGTGCATGTGTAGACCGATCCTGGAGGCAGGTGCTCCCAGACACTGTATGTGTAGGGTTGTCCTGTCAGAAAGCGATTCTAACGAGTTTCTGCTAATGTGCCCTGGCTGTAGGCGTCTAACGTCGTCGTTGTGGCCACGGTTAAAGCAAGCCCATCAGCAGCGACTGATGTTTCCTGTGGGAAACATCGGCGCATGCTTCGCACATTCCCAGGTTTCACGTTAGTGGAGCTTCCATGATTTTTTTTCTTTGTTTCCTACTCTGTTTCTTTCGTTCTTCTGTTGTTTTGGTAGAAAATGGAAGGGATTTATAGGGCTATGATGTTCTCAGAATACTCGAAGCACAAGAGGAGAAAGAAGCACCCGTGCACTGCTGTCACAAGGATGAGTATTTTTGCGAAAGCAACGCCGATGCCAAATTGTGACTCATAACATATCATGTTCTAGTTCAAGCCCTTTCGAATAGGCATGTTGTGCCAAGGCTATTGTATTTGTGGAATGCCAAAGTGAAATAAGTTAGAAAGCAGGCAGCCCGGTGTTTCCCTAATGTTTAAAGGGCCGCTCCGGCGGTTTTTTCACCTTGTTCCGATATCAGTGTTTTCCAATGGTACTGATAGTCCTGTAACCGCCAGGGTGGTTCAGTCTGCTCAGAAACGCACCAATAATTTTAAATAAGCAACTGAAAGTCGTCTTCAAACCGAAACCGAAACGGGTAGATGCTTCGTGCAGCGTATGCGATGACGTCACAACGTTCCCGTCACCAGAAATATGGAACCGGCGCCAAAGAAATACCACGCTCAGTATCTCGCAAAGGCAGCTCTGTCGTGCGTAATCGTGTTGAAATATTAAAGTATCAGAATTCCGTTCGTTCTTTACAGGTGCCCAAAGGTTATGGTTCTTTAATCGTTTTTTCACATTTTGTTATCACATATAGTGATCTTCCCCTCCAGGCAAACGCCCAGGCCGAAGTCATTTCTGTTGAAACGTGGAGATAAAGATAGTTTCCTCGCGAATACGCAAAAAATTGGTTTATACGGCGGTTCTTCATAATGTGCGTAAAGAAATGTCGCACTTTCATGCCCCAATTTTTCCAGCGACTATACTGAGTGTTTCGGTTTGCAGATAAATACATACAGCTGAAACAGACGTTGTGATGGCTGAGCTTCCTGCCATTCTACCAGGTGCCTCCCGCGCGTCGGCACCACAGCCACCAATTACGATATTGAAACACCTTCTTATTCTTTTATTTTTAAATGCGCGTATGTTCCTTCTGGGGTGACGCTAGAGAAAATACTCCGGATGCCCTTGGAAGTTCTGGAACAATGCGGTTTCGTGATAATACGCGTGAGACCTCAAACTTCTCGCATACAGGCCCAGTCGAATGTAAAAAAAGCAAACAAAAAACAGAGAAAAAGTGGAAGCATTGGGAAACCGACCAGTTAGTAAATATCGGCAAAACAAGACGTCTTAAAAAGTATGTGGGCAGGAATTCTTGAAAAGCGCAGTGACGTATAAGATCGAAAATTCACTGCAATTGAGGGATGCCACCGGCACATCTTCAGCAATTTCAGGGTTTGTCCGCAAAAACACCCACTCATTCGTTCGATGTCGTAACCATAGATTCCGCCTTCCTGTGACTTCCCGTATCTGAGGGTAACAAATCGACAGCGAGAGATATAAAGAAGTCGGCAGAGTAGTCCGTGACCGAGGAATCAGAAAAAGAAAGAAAGACCTCAGAACGTGACATTTGGGGAAGAGACAGGTGCCGCATTTCCAACGGTAATGCCAACACAAGCTGATTTCTGTTTATAGAAAGGGGACATTGTAATGAGATGTAACAGGAGAACTCACCGCCTCCTGCTCGACGTGATGTGTTTCGCGTTTCACGAGGAAGCAGAAGTCGCGAGCTATTGGAAAATGGGCTGATGTGGAATAAGGGAGAATGAGGGGTACTACGGGGGTAAGGGGGGTGGGGAGTGGGGGGATTGACATGCACGCTGACGAAAGAAGACCGAGCCACTCTGACCGACAGACAGACAGACAGACAGACAGACAGACAGACAGACAGACAGACATGGAATAACGAGCCTATAGCTTTTCCTGGCCAGTGAACACCCCTATTGCGATGCTGCTCAAGCTGTAGTTATGCTGCCTGCTCGTTCGCCACGGAAACTAGAGCTCTCGCAGGGCGAAGGGGCTTGGGATAAGTCGGGTGCAAACGCACTCCGACTGATCCGCTTACGCGGGAGATGTCCTGATTCGTTTGAACGCCCACGAAGTGAAGCCGGAGCGATGTTCGCTCACTTAATTGGCTCTTCTTATTGCGCGCATTGTGAGTCCGCCGATTATTCTTTGCGAATGACTTTCTCTATTACATGACACGTGTAAATATTAGGATCGGTGTCAGTGCTCTTCTATACACGTGCTTTCAAATTGCCCGTCGCGCCAATACACGATGGTTGCCTGCTTGATCAGCCGCGATACTAGATGACCCTTCGACCCGAATTCCATAAATGTGGTGCGGCCTTATAAAGCTAAATTTCGTGCTCTCCATGCTTACTGAATCTACTCCTCTCCATGTAATAAAGAATTCAAACATTTATGTACATCCTTCGATGTTTTCTGTTCTATAGCTTCTCATTTCATTCGTGACGTCAGCATTTTTCTCTCGCAAGATAATTTTATACAAGTCACTATTATCCTGACGCTACCTTTAATCACGTATTTGTATCAACGACATTTTCATGGAATATGGCAATATTTCAATCGCATCTTTTCGTAATACTTCATGTCATCGGCAGAATCCTGGCGATAATATTTTTCGCAATACAAGAACGGCATGATTATTAGTAATTGGATCACAACGATGCAGGTTCTAGCAGTACTACGTGTACTGACACCAGAATTTAACTTGCGGTTCCTGCCACACACTTATATACCAGCCCACTCAGTGATCACCGAAGTGTTGAGATTGCGCTCGTGAATTACTATAAGACCGGAAAGGTGCTGTAGTGTTACGACAGGAAGGAAGAAGCAGCGGGGAGCATTTCTGCCAGTGGTGCGCATTTGGTGTTCCCAAAGCACCAATGCAAGTATGCTAGTTTCGGACATGTGAGTTCACATTCGAAAAGAGTGCATCCACAAACTCCCAATATCTGCCAAACAGCAGATATCCACAGAAAGACCACAAGTGTACGCGCATTGTCAATTCCTTACAGAAATCGCGTCGTCCGAGTAGGCATTTTCCTCGCAAACGCTTAGTAAGGACGCCGACCCAGTGGGCGAGCTTAAAGAGACCCGCCAGTGAAATGGGGACCGTGGTTTCTCAATCACGTGCACTCCCTATTCCTTACGTAAGAGGCACTCGCTTCCAGTAGTGGCTAAGCGTCCACACGTTTTGCAATGCGGACGCGCTGTAGAGTGAGGTTTGACCTTTCGATACACGTCTTGGGCAGGCGAATGAAAATTACGAAATCATGGCTCGTCTTTGTTGGATTACCCTGACGTTACTCAGCACACGAGACGACGGGCACATATTAAATTTTATGAGCCCACTGGAAAACAACTTTCGGAGCCACCGCTGTAACCGGAACTATACTTCCTCAACTGACCTCATCGGATAACGTTAACTGCCTCATTAACTCACGTCGATGAATTTTCATTGTGGGCGAATAGCGCCTATGCGGCAAAGACGATGTTGCTCGTCAGTTCAGTTGTGCACTGAATTGATGGCGCGAGAGTTACCGACATTATACCGAAGGGTGCCCGCCGCACTGCGGCTCTTGGATGGCTACGCGATTCGCGGTCGGTTTCTCGGCTGCCTTCAGAATATTACCGGCAGTGTCTCGATTTGATTGTTGCTTATCAAACCTCGAAAAATCCAACAAAGTGCGAATTAGGAAACAACAATGCTTATCTTGTGGCTCGCGTCGCACCATGTCGCGGCGCTTTTATTATACGGGCACTCCTTGAACACCTGTGCCGGTCACTGAGATCACGACGGATTTGGCCCAAAATGCTGTCCTTGCTATAAAAATAGGCAATCTTACTTCTTTTACCTCGTGCACACCACATGCATTTTTCACCTGATGCCCGTCACCATGCCTGGAATACATGCCTAAAGATCGGAAGCCTTTTTCTATACCGACCTCGATGACAGATTGTGGTTTCAACGTGCGCCCTCGGATGGCGCGTCGCTGCTCGATTTATTCATTTTCCTTCCGTGTATCCCCTATTACGTTTCAACTGCATAGGCTATCAAACCGAACGCTTGTGTGGTTAATCTCCCTACCATTCTCCTTTCCATTTCTGCCTTTCTCACTCGCTATCTGGTATTCTTATAAGCAACACAAGATCAACAGATATAGAAATGTGGTCAAAGACAAGAAAGCTGGCTGTGCTGCCGTAAATTGCTTTCGGAAAAGCCTATTTCTGGATACTCAGCAACGAAAACGTCTTAAATAGAGAGATAGGCACATAACACCCTTCTGAAAAAAAAAAAGGAAATTTAGACGCTATGCATTAAGAAAAAATGCAGTCGCGATGGCTGTAACTTAACTATAAAAGTGACGGCGGGGACGGTGGCCAGCCGTTGCCTATAGTACATTTGTTAGACATGATCTGACTTATGATACAGCTTTTGTAACACTAGCCTGATCATGTCATACTTAACTGGTGGCTTGTTTTATCCATGACTCATGAGATCAGTGCTTGTACATTGTGCACCTTAATAAAGGACAACAAGAAGAGCTTGCCGCAAAATAGTGCCCACTTCGTCAGAGAACCCGACGTCAAGTTAGAGACGGAGTGCCGAAAAACAACAAAGAAAAACACACTCGCGGAAGAAATTCAAAATGACCAAGGTATCGCAGCAGCTGGCCGAAATCTAGACGGCGAGTTCCTAGAATGTACTGGGAAGCCATAGAAAATGGCGCTGAGTCATCGATACACAGCTGGTGAGCGCGCGAGACCGATGGAGAAAGAGAGAGGAGGCGGATAGTCCGCGCCGACGCTCGCCACGACGGGTGAGCGAGAAAGAGGAGCCGCCCAAGCGGCGAAGCTACCAGTCTAATCAAGAATGTTCGCTCGGCTTTGTGCGCCCTTAGATCACGTGGCCCGCGCCAAATCTTCGAGAATGACTGCCAAAGGCAATATAAGGAGTCGACCATGGGCTGTGAGCAGCAGTCTTAGTCATCTGAGAGTGTGAAGGAAGAAAGAAGACGTGAAACGATGCTGCTCCGCGAACCGACCGATGAGCCGGGCGTGCAAGCTTCGTGTTGACAAGAGACTTTGAGTGATTCTGGTGAATAGGACTATTTTTATGTTTCATTCTTTATTGCAGTGCATGAGCTTGCGCATTAAGTGTTGGTTTCGTGTAATGTTGTAGCCCATCTATGTTTGTATTGTGAAGAGCCGCATTAGTGCACGTTTTTTGTGTAATTGTCTGTTGAATGAGAATATGTTTGCTTTGTTTGATCACCCTTGGCTCTGACTCGGTCTTTTAACCACTGCTGGCGTTTTGCTAGTGCGCCGAAGGGACCTAAAGCTTAATTGCCAAAGCTATCGTGGGGCCATTTTCGGGGAACTGATATGTCGGTTCTTGTAGTCTTTCCCGGCGATTGCGTCCCGTGTCTCACAGCTCGGGATCGGTGACAGATATATAAATGAGGAACGGCAGTAACACACACACACACACACACACACACACACACACACACACATATATATATATATATATATATATATATATATATATATATATATATATATATATATATATATATATATATATATATATATAGGTCATTCCACGCCAACTGTCCCAGCTGTGGCGCTCGACAAAAATGAACTTTTTTCGAACAATTCCAAAATATTACACGGAAGTCAGCCTTGCTTCCACAGCACTTTCCCAAAATATTTTGAGCAGGAAAAAAAGCCCGTGAGGGTCATTTGATTTTCGCAGAACGGCGGGAAAAAAGGTGCGAGAAAAAATTTCTTGAATTCTACTACTAATGGCCCCATCGCTATCAAATATGCATTTTTGTATTTTCAGAGCACTAAGCTTCAATTATAAAAATGTTTCACAAATTGTGTTTATTTTGTTCACTGCTTAGGACATACGTGAAAATGATGAAATTGCAGCGTTCTTGTGAATTTTATCCTGGAAAGCAGTTTTGCAAGGAAACTTGAAAATATTTTGATACAACTTTCCAGAAAAGGTACAATAGTCTAAAAATTAATTTTTCGCTGTGTGCTCTGCGCAGGCTGTGAAATAAATGTCTCAACTGTACGAAAACGCTGTTTTCTCCTATAATTAGGCGTCCGTAGCACCCTGAGGTGGTCCAAGAAAAAATAAGCAGAAAATGGCATTTATTTCAGAAACGTAAGCGCTTTCGAAAGAATAAGTTTCTTCGACTTAATGTTTGTATTCTTTGAGAAAATAATTTTTTAAGTTGAGTCTCACCACTGCCCTTTTATTGATAGGAGATTATCTCTTTGATAGGGGATTGCCTACGATCTACTCCTTCTGATTTTCATAAATGAGCTGCCAAGTCATATTGCTGTTAAAATTCGCATGTATGCTAATGAATATGCTTTGTATGACACGATTAAAACTCCTCATAATCAGATCATCTTTAATAATTCATTTGTATCGCTTCAATCACGGTGCGCCACTTGGCAAACGAAAATCAGCTTCCGGAAAACTATATCCCTGTCATTTATCAAGCGTTCTTTCCCCCTTCCGTTTGGCTATTCATTTAATCGTTGCCCTGTAGGTAATGTTTCACGATAGAAATATCCAAGTCTCCTTTTCACTCATGATTTATCCTGGTCGGACCGCGTCGAATTCATGAGCAACCGCCCGTTTACAAAGTAAGGCTACCTACAACGAACATTGCGTTCGGCACCTCCGAACATGCGACTCCTCACTTATAAAACGCTGGTTCGTCCAATACTGAGGTATGGCTATTTTGTGGAGGCCACATGAAATATATGACATCAACAAAATTGAATCAGTCCAGAAGAAAGCTGTACACTTCATTTGTCGTCGCTTTGGCAGGATGTGTGCGAGTTCCCACCTTCGCACACATCGCACACATCGTCGCACACATCGACTCGCACACATCGTCGATCGCATGCGCGCACGCGCTCCGTCCTCTTTGTCACAGACGTGGATGCGGTCCCGCATGGGACCGCAGTCACCCGCATCTGTTGGCGCGACGTCATTTCGTTTTCGTTGTATTCAACAATGGCCATACTGCCCCTGAGGCCCACGTTTCTGACCAATTTTTCTACGAGCGTTGTTGATCCCCTACCTTGACGTGGCTTTCCTTCACGTAAGGTTCGCCGATGTCATCGGAAGCCATCCATTCTCCGACTCTGATGGCGACACCACTTCTCAGGTCATCTAAGTACAAAAAAGAGACCAGGCCTGCCCGGAATCGCCGGACAGTGACAGCCTAAGGTCAGGAGCGATCTTCTCAGTGGCCATTATAAACGCTTGGGTAAACTAGTGCAAGTACAGGTGGTAGGTATCCACTGCGCCATAACTCTGCGGTTTGGGCTTCTCTCGGCTCAGCGGTCGCCCCGCCACAGTGGTCTAGTGGCTATGGTACTCGGCTGCTGATCCGAGGGTCGCGGGATTGACTCCCGGCCGCGGCGGCTGCATTTCGATGGAGGCGAAATGATGTTGTGACCCAAGTACTGTGCGATGTCAGTGCACGTTGAAGAAACCCAGGTAGTCAAAATTTCCGGAGCCCTCCACTACGGCGTCTCTCATAATCAGAACTGGTTTTGGGACGTTAAACCCCACAAAACAACAACAACAATCGGCTCAGCGGTCTGTTGTACCTGAAGTTTCCTTGCTCCAGCCGCGCGCGTAGCTCTGCGATTCACTTCTTAAGCAGCGGTCCGCCTTTTGCGAGGAGGCGCCATCATGTATATCGAAGAGCCAAGTCAGGTTGCTGTCGGGGCTGTGCACGTCGCCTGTCGCGTGACGCATGGCACGATACGAAAAAAACTGCTTCACAAGGCAGCGCTTTGTCATAATGATGAAGGAAAAGCTGAAGAAGATCGTTTCATTATGAGGATGTCGATGATGCCTCTGTAATGGGTTCAGAGCTACAAAGCATGTACCCTTGTGTTCTTTCAAATGATTCCTCTGAAGGCTTTATACCTGTTTAGGTCTGCTAGCGATGATTTTTCAACCACAGGCGTAGCTCAGCGGTGGAATGCACGGCAGCCACGCAGAGGGACGTGGGTTTGAATCCTGATCAATCGTGGTTATTTTTTTTTTCTTCTGAAATCTGCGCGATAGTGGCGACGGCGGCGGGGCCGGATACGGCGCCAAAAGCGGCCGTTGTTGTGATCTCATAAGAGCTTACGCTGTAAAACACTTCCGCTGTCATGTGAGTCTGGTCTGACCGTTGAGAAATGGGTGTGTCTGCGACTCCATACTAATAAATAACAGCAGCGCGACTTTGCTTGACTTGACAAAACGTCGCCCATCCCCCTTTGAAACACGTCGGCTCATTTACGTCAAACATGTTACGCGACACCTGTCTCCGTCACAATATATCGGTACAGTCGATGCATCGTACAAGTACTTCACTAGTGAGATATAAATACATTTTAGAAACATATCTCGATACGGAAACGCAGATACGGCCTACCTAGCCATGTGAAGGTTAGGTAGGCCGTCAATCGGCGACGGCATATATATGCAACGATTGAAGTTGGCAACATGCCGGAATCTCCAAGATTGCTTCCGTCTAGGAGGCCGGTGTTTACACATGGCTCCCTTGATGGCACCGCGCTCCCGCCGCGTTTTTCGCGTGTGTCCGCGACTGTATTTCTACTGCGCAGAAGCGCACCGATCTGTATGCTGGTCGCAGAGTTTCGGCGAAAGGCTAGTCGCCCCAAACGAAAAGCGCGCTTGCATGCGTGTCCACACTGCACAAGCAGAATCTACGTGCTGATCAACGGCAGTCAGGACCCCGAAATACTGTGGCATAAAACAGTCGACTATCGCCCTAAATCCGACGATATAGTGATGCATGCGTTGATTTCGCGTTCATTGCCACGCGCTTCTGTGGAAACTATGGCATTTTGATGGTTATAGCTGAACCAGTTCCAATTGTTTTTGCCGAAACCATACTCTACTATTTAATAAAAAGCCCCTTTGGTTTATTAAAAGCAGCGTCCGTGAAATTCTTCTATTTATAGCGTACTTCTTGTGCTGACGGTCGCCGGAAGGACGTCGAAGAGAAGCGACGGTGAAGAAGTGCGCGTGAGTTGTCCGTAGCGCGTGCCATCGCCGGGCTAAAGCAAGAAAGGCTTCGCTGGAACGATTCGACGCTCTTGGCCATGGCTGCCAAGAATGTCCTGGACTCACTCCAGGCCGATCCAGTGAAGACGCCATCTGCGCGCACATTACCGCCTCACGTTGGGCCTTATCTGCGTTCCGAAGAGGGTCATGTTCGTGCGGAAGGCCCCGTCGCTTGGACCTCAGCATTTGTGCGACCAGAACCAAGACTTCGTCGTCATCCCCACCAGCCATACGAGCAAGTGAGCCAGGCCCCGAACAGGCAAACAGGGGCGAGTGCCGGCATCAGTTCTCCCGCAGGTCGCTCAGAAAGAAACATGACTTCCGCCGATGTGCAAGCCCCCGGCACCGCACAACATGCTGACAAATTCATCTCGACCAGGGAGAAGGGCGCCGGCTACCCGAAAACTGAGAACTCTCCACAGAAACGAACATCGCCCGAAGTATTTAATAACGATGACGCTATGCGTTGCGCCAACATGCAAGCCACTATCAGGGCACAGCAGACCAGCGAAGTCCCTTCGGCTGAGAAGAAGGGTACCGGCGGCCCCAAGACGGACAAGTCTCCGCGGAGGTGCATTTTGGCTGACGTGTTTGAAGAGGAAGACGTCGTATGTGGCTTCAACATGCGATTCTCCGTCATCGCGCAGCAGGCCGACGACGCCACCTCAGCCGACGAGAAGAGTGCCGGAGACTCCAAGAAGGAGATGTCTCCGCACAACCGAACTTCTGTCGAGGTGTTTGAAGATGACGGCGTCTTGCGCGGCGCCGACATGCAAGCTGCCGCCGACACGATGCAGCAGGCTGCCGAAGCCTTCCTGGCCGAGAAGACGCGACGCCGAGACGGAAAAGTAGCCGCAGAAGCGCACTTCGGCACAGCTGGGCCAAGACGACGACGTGACAGCCCTTCGATGTTTCGCTTGGTGGATTGCTTTGATTGGAAATATTTCCTGCAGCAACGATGACTCTGTCATAATTTCGCCCAATCGGCGGCTTCGCACTCCTCGATGGTGGACTGCAAGCGTGTGAATTAAAATAAGTCGATTGGCAGGAACGTGACCAGTCGCTGACGTAAGTTCTTTTCTTACCATCAGGCATTCCTTCGAGCGTGAGTGAAGATGGAGTATTCGAATAGCGAGCGATTGCGCCGTTCGCGAGAACGCCCGTTATTTCACGCTTTGCGACGCTCGCTAAACACATCGGTTTTGAGGTGCAGGGCCAGATTGCTGGAACAGTGTTACTGAGTCTGTTGGTAGGGCCCTAGTTTTGAACGTCTAAGTGTGTTTCGTGTGCGCTGCGCTCTTGTGAAGAGGTCGTTTTTTAGTCGACCAACTCTGGCCAATGGATGCTTTCGAAATCACATTCGGCCTTCCTGTTTATTGCTTTCCGTGCCAGAATTCTTGCGTTTTTTTTCCGAGCTTTTAATACCTTTAGTGAATTTACGAATTCGAGTACCTACCTTCACTATGGAATTTTGCGTGCACTATAATAAATTTGTTTCAAAGAAGTGTTGACCCGCCATGCCTGGAAACTGTTACAGCGTGAATCCTATAGCGTGAATATTAGTATTAGTACGAAAGTTACCAAGCGAGCTTAGATGAACGTCTCTAAAATATCTGCGGCATTTCATCCATGTCGGTCCTAAATGCGACGAATTTGTTTTAGAGCTTAAGCTACTTTCACCGTATCTGTTCGTATAGCAGCCTGCGTCTTGGCTTCTGGCTCGTCTCGTTCACTTGGTATACGCCAACAAAATGAAGAAGGCATGCTGTGAATGTATCACGAACATATTTTTATTATTTCGAAAGCTTGTCCTTGGCATAACGGATATGACGACCATGAATAACCTTGAGGTCAGTAACATGACGTAGTTACCAGGCACGTGACGAGAATGCGAGCACATGTCGTTGATACCCTCCGCACTCGGGTCGGAGCTTGTGGGTACACGACATAAGTGTTTGAATATTCACACTACAGCCTATGTCAAACAAGGACCCACCAAAGTATGGCTTTGACTGAACACACGTTGTGTGGGTTAAACAAGATAAAGGCATACCGTTTCCTGCAGCTCCCAAATGAAATGGGAACATAGGAAGCAGAGAGGCAAACGAGCTATAAAGACCGCAGGTAAGGTGGGTAGTAATCGAACCCGGACCCACGAGGTTACAAGCAAGTACTCTACGCCTCGTCTACGGCAGCCATTCTAACGCAGTACATATCGTAACTTAACCTCTTGCATCAGCAGTGGTGGTGATGGCGCTTGTATAACGTGAATTGCGGTCGTTGTGCGTATTAACCGCCCTTATTACAATGTAAGAATGTAGACATTTATAATAATGTTTCTCACCTTGTTTTTTATGCAGCTTTGAACGATCCTCTAGGTATACTCCAACGAACGACTCTTATGAAATGCACATCAGAGCGCTGTACTGTGCATTTCTCTCCGGCAAGGCGCACATCTCTGCACTAACCTGAGCACCCGCGTTACGTCGTACCGTGAGCCACATTAGTCGATACAGTCGGCGTGTCTTGTGTGGCGGCGTTAAAAATGCTCATTTTCCACAATGACCTCTGTCCAGCTCGTTACACCTGGCTGAATACCGAAGGATTCGGTATAACCTATATACTCGCTTGTTGCATTGCGTGGCAACGCTTCGTACAATGCCGGATCGACTGGATTTTAATGCACAGTATTTGTTGGCGAACTTAAGCTTCTTTCATCGATGATATATATATATATATATATATATATATATATATTTGGGGGGGGGGGGGGACATGGTGGTTTCTAAGCCAAGCGTATGGTTAAAAGTACCCTGTGTTGCATATCGTTTTTTATATAGGAAACGGAAGTTGAAGTAGGAACGAAAAGATGGAAAAACCACAAGTGGAGGGCGCGCTACCTTTTATTTTCCGCGGCAATGTAAGCTGGTTTGTAATTCCCGCCATAATGTCACAAGGAGAAGGCGAACCACGCAGCAATAATAGGTCAGTGGTGCGACCCAACTTGAATAGTCATTTTCTCAAACAATACAAAAATTACTTCGAACAAACTTATTCTTTCTAAAGCGCTTACATTTCTGAACTAAATGCCATTTTCGGCTTATTTTTTTCTTGCAACACCTTAGGGTGCGACGGACGCCTAATTATAGGAGAAAATAGCGTTTTTGTCCACATGAGACATTTATTTCACAGCCTGCGCACAGCACACAGCGAAAAATTTATCTTTTAGACTATTGTAGCGTTTCTCGATAGTCGTATCAAAATATTTTCAAGTTTTCTTGCAAAACCGTCTTTCAGAAAAAGAAAATTCACGAAGACGCTGCAATTTCAGCATTTTCACCTCTATTCTAAGCAGTGAAGAACATAAACAGAATTTGTGAAGCATTTTTATAATTGAAGATTAGTGCTCTGAAAATACAAAAATGCATATTTGAAAACGATGGGACCATTAGTAGAATTCAAGGAATTTTTTTCTCGCACCTTCTTTTCCGCCGTTTTGCGAAATTCAAACGACCCTCACGGGCTTAATAATTTTTTCGTGCTCGGAATATTTCGGGAGAGCGCTGTGGAAGCAAGGCTGACTTCAGTGTAATTTTTTGGAATCTTTCGAAAGAAGTTCATTTTTGTCGAGCGCCACAGCTGGTACACTTGGCGTGGAATGACCCATATATATATATGCATCGGAGTTCTTGTTTCTTGTTTGTAACCAAGCAACGCGAATCAGATGAAACATAGAGAAATGCACCCACAAGGAAAGCCAATTACATTCACTACTTCACAAGATGTATTCATGCTACACGAACAGGATTAACAGAGGCAAATCAAAACTTGTCGCGAAACCATTGGGCCGAATTCACAAAGCTTCTCTTTCGTAAATGATTTACGAAAGAGAGCCTTGTGGCTCATGTGGCTTCATCTAATGATATGCCCCGCATGAAGATTGACTGAAATATTCTCTTACGTATATTTTCATCGCAAGAAGCTTTTGTGAATATTGGTCCTTGTCCTTATAAAGAGCACCAATTCCTCCATCGCTTTCTAGATTGCGTAGGGCACCATGTGATAATAACCGAACTGAAACCGTTTGCGTAATTCGCACAGGGGATGTTGGAGCAAGCGTAAGTGCAATGGACAGAAAAAAGATAATAAAAGTGTGCATCCATTCCTGGGACCATACAACCGTACGTCGTTTCATCAAAAGCAGTTACACACGTCACCAGTATGCGTCATAGCGATATGTTCCCTTGTATAATGCGAACACGCCAAGTGCTGCAACCAGGCGATAAGACTACAAGAGGCCTCCTGCGGTTAACGCAGTAAGAGGGTAAAAAGCCTGTGTGCTGTAGTTTTTGACCAGAATCCTCGTGTGCTCTGTGGTAGCTTTCTGGAGGCCGGTACTTGTGTCCCTTACGAGCCGCATCCCAGAGCTTAGACTATACAACGACAAGAGGTGGATCAATCTGTTAGTTTCCAATACTCTGGGCCCCTAACAAGCGTCGTAATGAAAGCGCTTGTTTGACGTAAGCTGACGGCGTACGCAGTGAGCAGGAACATCACATGGGCGTTCGTTAGGCATGCACGATACAGTTTATCAAAGAACGGAAATACAGGCCGAAGAAGACAGAATAGTCCTACTTAGAGAACCGACAGGCGCTCGGATCATAAGGTTACTGTTTCCTTTCTTTTTTCCATTTATTTCCAACGTCGTCTCATGTATTTTGTTTTTCTTTTTGGTGGCTAATCTCCACAGCCAATTACACTACCTTCTTCAGTAAACTACCAGGCTCGCGATATATGGTTCGTTTTCTGCAGTGAGTTTGTTGTTGTTGTTGTTAAGGCAAATTGTGCGTGCTTTGCGCACAGCTACTTCCTTTTAGCAATTCCTCTGTGCCATGCATCAATTTTTTTATCCGTGCCATGGCAGATATTTTTTGATGTCTGCAATACTGCTGGCTGTTTCAAATATGCAGAAATCATGCAAAGCGGTACATAATTTTACGGCAAAATAAACTTTACCTGCGACTTCGTTAACGTCACCTTCCGTGCGTGTGCACAGGTTATGTTTTATTCGACCGGCTAAAGTCCCCACCTGTAAAGGGATAAATCGTAGGCACTATACAGGGAAATTCATTTTATTGAAGTTTTGAGGCGCAGGATGCGACTGGACCAGTGTGAATAAAGCTTTCATCTGGATGTGTTGCTACATTTTGGGCGGACGCCAAAGAACATTCGCAGCCCACGTTCGTGAGGTAATACCGGTAAAGCCTATTTAGTCTGCTTCAGTGATGTTTAGGCGAGAGTAGCGGCGCTCAAATTGGAGTGGCGGCAGAGTTTCCGTGAAAGGCTGTGTTTGATTGCAACGGCACGAGAACAGCGTGGTCGCCTAGAAAATGAAGTTTAGAATTAATGGCTGCTTCCTGAAAGCAATGATAGCTGGATGAGTATTACGTCCCACAATTTTAAAAGCATGTATTGATCGTTTTCTCATTACTCTCCTCTAAACGCATTTGCACACCTGAACCACACTGCGTATTAATGTTACATTGTCCTGGATTGACACTAGGATAGATACTTGGGCAAGTAGGTGGAAATTCATTTTCCAAGAATAACAGCGGAACAATAAGAGGACGTGTCGTGTTCTTTCTGTGCCTTCGTCTTGTTCCGCGGTTGTTCTTGGAAACGGGACTGACACACCCATAGTTCGAAACCGCTCCTCTAATACTTATTGTTTTGTTGTTTTGTGGGGTTTAACGTCCCAAAACCAGCTCTGATTATGAGAGGCGCCGTAGTGGAGGGCTCCGGAAATTTCGACCACCTGGGGTTCTATAACGTGTACTGACATCGCACAGTACACAGGGCCTCAACATTTCGCCTCCATCGAAATGCAGCCGCCGTAGCCGGGATTCGATTCCGTGACCCTCGGATCAGCAGCCGAGTACCATAGCCACTAGACCACCGTGGCGGGGCGCTCTTCTAATACAAGTGTCGCATTCTCCGTATGAGCATAGTACAGGAGCCTGAAGGTTGAAATATTCAATAGTGTCTGTGATAGTGTAAACAAATGTATCTTTGATTTGTCTGGCGCCGTTATTAAGGCCAACTTTGTTAATGAGACAATTACTTTCATTCTTTTGAACTCGGAATCCTAATATAAGCATAGAAAGAGCATGAGGTAAATGTTGTGTATTTGTTATGACATCTGTATGGAAAAGAAACGGAGATTCGAACCATACTTCAAGCCCCGCCACGGTGGTCTAGTGGCTATGGTACTCGGCTGCTGATCCGAGGGTCGCGGGATCGAATCCCGGCCGAGGCGGCTGCATTTCGATGGAGGCGAAATGTTGAGGCCCGTGTGCTGTGCGATGTCAGTGCACGTCAAAGAACCCCAGGTGGTCGAAATTTCCGGAGACCTCCACTACGGCGTCTCTCATAATCACAACTGGTTTTGGGACGTTAAACCCCACAAAAAAAAAAAAAAAAAGAACCATACTTCAAATGGACACGTGCAACAGCTGGCTTTCGTAATATCCACAGAGATAACGCATTTCTTTCGAGAAAAATACAAACAAACAAGAAAACGCGAAGTCAAAGTGAATTTCCCGTTGAACGTGTTTCTATTGAAAAGTTCTGTAAGAGAGCTATCGAGCCTATAGCTGCGAAAAAAAAAAAACAAGCGCGAGTTTGAGAAAAATGTTTGACGCTTTTTTCCGAAGCGCGATGAATGAATAGCAAGGAAAAGGAAATCGCATCACATCCGCGCACTTTTTGTCGGCAACATGTTGCTCTATAGCGAAAGCCTGCGGCTGGCAGATTCTCTACGCTCGCTCTTCTGGTACAACGTTCATATCGAAGGAAGCCATACACGCAAGAGAATAAGTAAGCGTATATCAAAAGTGCGAAACCTCACACACCAACGCGTTTTTTTTTTGTTTTTTTTTCCCCCGCCCGCTGTTCCGGAGTGTCGGCATCTGTAGCGTTCATCGAGAATCGGAAAGAAAACCTCCGCGCCGATTTGGGATGCCGGTTTATGTATTTTATTTTTCTCTCAGTATTTTCGAAACTATATTGTCGAGATGGCGGAGAATTCCTCGCGAGTGGCTGATGAGCTCCCAGACGTTTGCTATAGGCGAGTCTTGTACATTACCGTACTTCGGATGGCTCGCTTTTCGCAAGCAGCAAGCGTTCGTTCGAACGTGCAGCAGACGTGCGCAGACGCTACGCCGAAGGGATGCCTAGGTTTCGCAAGGACAGACTTCACGCACTCTGTCCAAATAGGAACTTCTCAAGATGTGTTATTCGGTACGCTTCTTGAAAATACAAAAATAAGAAAAAAATACTGGAGGTGGCGCTCGTTCTTGAGTTGGCTGTCTAGTGGTGGCACGTGCACCCTGGGGTTGGTATGCGCTGATGTATCCCTTGTGTTACTGATGTACGACAAACGCACAGAAAATGCTGGTTTTATTTTTTTAACTTGTGGCACATACTCACATGTCCGATACGGGTATAAGCCACACGGGGATTTTATTTTCATTAATTATGGAGTTTCATGAATTATCGATCCCTATGGCTGAACGGTTGTTCAGTATAAAAGATGCATGCTCTGATATCATATCATAAAAAAAACTCTCAACATGTACCCTTTCGCAAATATTTAGTTTATTCGAAGGCATATGAAAAGAAAAAAAACTCGCAACGTCTTTCTGTTTTTAATTAATAATGTTTGTTAATTATTCTTCTATCTTTGTCTCACCAATCGTAATATTAGCAGTGCGACCTGGTAAAATGTTTCTTTAAGTGCGTGCATGTTTTGTGCCCTACCCTTAGATCCTGAAGATCCTCCAACATGGACTTAAGTCTTACATTATCGAAGGCTTTCCTTACGTCGATGCCAAGAATTGCTTTCGTATCGAGAGGTTCCGTGTCTGTATTTATTATCTTAGGTTTAATTTTTAGCGTTATGACCAGGGCCGATAGTTTGAGTTTATTCAACCACATGGTAGAACCAGCATACATACACGTGGTTAGGTGTGATTAAAAAAAAAAAAGCTGCATATCACAGCTTGACTGGCCACCATCGCCCGGAAAACAGAACAATACAACAAATTACATAATTGCAGCCAGCGGAAATCAACAACACAAGCGGAAAACACGCATGCGCCCCATCACAGCAGATTAATAAAACTCTGAGGTACATATTAAAATATTTAGAAACAAAGCAAATAACTGAATGAAAGTATTAATAAACCATGACAAGCACGACCTAATGTTTATGAACACCACCTAGGCCACAATATTTAATATATGAGCTTTGGACAGTGTACGAAACTATCAATTCATTTCCATTTGTTGAGTACACCTGGAAGACAGAAATGTCGGTCAAAAGCCAATCAAGTTGTGCGGGTGTAGCCCGTGATCGTCCATGGGCATCTTAAATACAGTATCGGTGTGACGTACGCAGCCCAACATGGTATTAAGAAAGATATCCCACGAGACGTGGGAGCACACCTTTTTGTTCCCCTAGTACCCCGAAAGATGCGCCCTGAATATAACAAGGAGCGACGCGAAGTTAAAAGCCGGGCTCTGCATGAACACTACGAGTACTTTCGGGACGTGATCCGTGCAGTCGCAACAGAGTATGCGAGGTTTCCTGTTGTCCATCGTGTTTAACAATACGCTAATTGAAGTTAGCGCTCTGTTATCTTAAGGGAACTTCAAATACCAGAGAAAAAGAAGAAAGAAATTAAGCAGCTTCACTAACCTAACGTGGACATAACGTGTACTAGCATGGACCTAACGAAGACTGGTCAAAGAGTTTAGCTGGTGGCATCACCTTGCTCAACTGTCTCATAACCTTCCTTTTTTATTTATTCATATTACCCTACAGGACCGAATGAGCATTGAGTAGGGGGGGGGGGGAGGTAAAAAAGAACCGCAATAAATAAAGTATAAAAGAAACTACATCCAACATGAAACGAAGAAAGTTTTACACTGGAAGAAAGAAAAACTTACTATTAGCAAATGCAGTAAAATACAAAACGAGAAATAAAGAAAAAGAAAACATTGTTCCACAAGGTCAAGAGAACATATAAACTTGCAATTGCTCACGAAATTTGGCAGACTCATTTAGAGAAACAGTTTCATCCGGAAGGTTATTCAATAGTGCGATGGCGCCCGGCAATGCAGAACTATTGAATGACTGTGTGCGGCCCAAAATGCCTCTGAAACTGAGATGATTATGAAGTCGACTAGATGTACACGAAGGAATTTCAAGCCAACTAACGGGAAGGAGTGTACCGCCAATAGACGGCAAGGCGTGCGTTGCCGTGTATCGTGTCTCGGACACGTCTTCACATTGTTTACTCTGTTTTTATCCTTCTTTGTACTCAAGCTGTACGATCACTACCACTCATGACATCTATACTCCTATGTCATATCACTATCGTTATCGCTATCTATATCACGCAGCCGTGGGCCGAGGGACGGGATGTGGGCAATGAGTCGAGGGCTAGCGGGGGCCCTCTTCTGTCTTCTGCGCAACCACAGACTTTTCTTCCTTGCTGTTAGTGGGTCAAGGGGAAGGGCAGGTCCCTTCTACGCAACCAGAGACTGGCCCCGTCACCTTCAAATCCTTAGATCGTGCTCCTTTTGTCATCTCTCTCTCTGTCTCTTTGTTTCTTTCTTTCTGTCCCTCTTTCTCATTTTCTTTTTCTCCTTCCTATAGCAAGTTGCGTCAGTACAACACAATCGTCGGTACAACACAATCATATCGTTCCCATAAATGCATGTTCTGTAGGTGCGGGAGTACAGCCTAGTGGTTATGCCTGCGGCCCACGGATACAGGGATCCGAATCCCGCCACGCCAAGAAAGTTTCCTTTGTTTTATTTGTTTATGTTGGGAACAGAACGATGACTGCTGTGGACCCTGAATGGCGACCCTAAAGAGCTCAGCTATTAAAAACAAGGACAAAATTAAGGTTAAATGGACACAACACGAGCGCTGCTTGAAGCTCTGGCACGTACATGCACCAAATTGCCCGGATGCTCGCTCTTTAGCATATTGCCATTGCACCTGCTGTTATTTCTCCTGCCTTCTCCGGGCACTACCGGAGCTCTTCATTGTTTGAGGATCTTGGTAGATTTCACATTAAAAGAGGAAAGCTTCAGAGAGACGTGTTGATTGTATAACCCACGTTCGTTCTGCGCGCTCGGCAGTGCGTTAATACTCTCTCTGGGCCACTACTCACGAGCACCCAAGGCCTCCAAGCTCACAGTGACCAACGCATGCGTCACTTGGCCAGTAGCTTTAGCTCATCACAATGTAAACAAAACATCGTGGCGCTTCCTGGTTTACGACGACAGCAAGGACCTTCGATCCTCCGAACAAGGCGTGCGCCACGTACCTCGGTAATTCTTGGAGAGGCCCTCTTGTGCTTGCCGTCGCTCGACTGTTTACTGAGCGGTCCTTCAAACTTTGGCGTTTCGTAGAAGCACGTGCCTCTCAACCGCGCACGGAAATGTACTTACGTAGCTTACAAGGCTTTGATTCATTTGCGCGTTAACTTTCTTTGTTTTCTCGGGGCAAACACAATGGCGTAGAAGGAATCGTCAACGAAGGCAATTAAAGACACGAACGATATAGAACAACATAAAACTTCAACTGAGCCAAATAAAAGGATAGCTCTGGTTTAATTATGCAAGATACTTACCGTATAAGCAAATAAAACAGAAAGCGGAGTTTGCGGAAGCAAGCAAGTCGTCAATAAAAGGAAGGGAATAGGCAGTCGATCGAGCACTGCCTGACAGCACAAGAAGAGAAAGAAGCGAGGTAAACAGAAGTGGATGTAGACGTACGGCGTCACGTCCAAGACCTGACCGGTATAGAGAGCCACTGGATAGACTGGTCTCATCGCAAATCAGAAGGCCAACAGTCCGCGGCAGCCCACAAACACCAATTAGCCTGCGCCGTGGGACGACTGTGCGGAAGAAGAACACCCAGGACAATATAGCAAGATGGCAGAAGGATACGGGTCACGGAGGACGTAAACAAAGAGTCCGAGGGAGAGCAGCACGAGCGCCGATAAAGAAGGTAATGGTATATAGGGTGATGCCGTTTGCAAGAACAATATATGGGGAACGTCTGCGTGCAGCAGCCAGGAATCCGCGGCGGCAGTAAAGAGGACCTTGCCGTAACGTACCGTAAACATTGTGAAATAAGGGCGACCCGAAAGTGTCTCGCAAAGGGCCCCAGGCGAGATATATGAGGCCGCCCGGTTGTAAAGAGAAAAGGCTTAGCGTAGGGGGTGCGGGGATATTCGAATGTTTCGAATATTCGTCGGATATCAAAACACTCGAAACACTCAGTATTCGTATTATAGATTCGTAAACGAATGAACAGATCGCAAAATACGATTTAGAACAGGGAATGTCGCAGGATCAAGTGGCTCCGGCGACATTCCCCGTTCTAAATCGTATTTTGCGATCTGTTCATTGATTCAAGCACCCATCTTCCCCTGAGCTTCTCTTCTAGTATAGATTCGTAAATTAGCTATTCTAAACTTTCGAATATTCGATACGATTCGAATACACTGAGAGATAGTGTATGCGATCCACCCATCTCGTCAGAAATGACTCGTCTTTCTCGTTTACGAAAGTGACCGATCGCAACCATGTCTGCGCTGTTAAGCTGGTTACGCACGCGGACGTGATGGCGGCTGATGATCAACGCTCCAGTACGGACACTTGTCGCCGTCGCCATGCTTTAATACGATAATCATCTTCAGCTGCGTACAAGGCAGCGCTGTTGGCCCTCGTGTATATGCAAATGGTGTACTGCGTGCTGTACTGTACATGCCTACGCTATGCTTTACCTTCTCATTTCTTCCTTACCATCACTAACTTTTCGGATACCCTTCTCATATACTATACAGGGCTATGCTATGCTTCACCTTCTTCTTATGTCATTTCCCTCGTTCTCATCCTTATCTCACTTTTCCAACCCTCGCTATACCGTACTGTACTATCGTGATCGATATGAAAGGGAACACAGGAACGCGTGTCAAACAGCCTCGAAATCGACTCGGAGCGATATGCGGACGGCGCTGCGAAAAATCAAGTGGAAAGGAAGACGCTCTTTCACTAACTGTTCGCACCCCCACCACGAACTTACGCCATTTCACAGATAACACGGTATCGTCCGATATTTGATAAGACGGGGTAATTGTAGCAGTGACATGCAGCGATTCACTTCCTTTTGTTTCATTCTTTTTATTTTTTCTTCGCACAAGCGCATGGTGCAATGCCAAGTCCTGCACATTGCGCGCACAAACGCACGGCAGGAGTGCCAACAGTTGTTAGAACAGCCTTCGTCTTCCCACTCTGTTTCCAACGGCTGCCGTCGCGTATCACGGATACCTGGATTTCAGGCTGTTTGTCATGCGTTCCTGTGTTCCCTTTTTATATTGCTCACGATAGTACATGTCGACGCTTTGCTTCTCCTCCTCCTCACGTTCGCTTCTCTTTCCCGCCCTTCACTATAATATACAAAGCTACGCTGCGCTATGAAACGTCTCCTAAGAAAACAAGGAAATGCGCATGCAAATGCCGCACATTTCATAGACGAAGTCCATCTGCACTCATTTGATGCTGCTGCTGCGGCTGCTGCTACTGCTGATAATGATGATGATGCTGATGATGATAGTTTTGTCCGACGGAGCACAAGTTAGCCGAGCGCTTTTAAATAGCTCCGCTCTTAAAAAGAGAAATCCTGACAGACCTCTCGCGTTTTGGGAATCAGTCGTGTGAAGCAGTCAGCGAGGAAATTGCCCATCGTGAGTTGCGTGACATTCAGCCAAGTCTTACGAATAGGATGAAGCTCTTCGTGCAAAGTACGTGAGTGGGTGTATGCTCAACGTTGGCTAACCAGGGACGTCGACCGCAGCGCGGCGTTCGCCGTAACCTTCTCATAGAAAATTCATCAAGATTAGTGCCTTCCCTATTTAGAAGGGTGGAATCACTTGAGCTTCATCGTGGCGGAATGTTGCTTTCCCGGACATTCAAATTATAGTCCGATCTATCATGTGTCTGGGATTTAGTGAAGTCGCAGGTTACCATTTTTCTGACGGATTTCCCTTCGATAAATTAAATTTTATTCAACAAAGTACCTGCGCCATAGTGGAGCACTTGCGCAGTCCGCGCCGGCTGCTCCTGGTTGCTGCGATGGTTGTGTGAAATAGTACCTCTGTGGATGCCTACACTGACACGAGCACCTTAACGCTATCGCGTAAAAAGGAAATAGTCGAGATTAAAGGCAAATGCTTTCTTTTAACCGAATGTTTTACAATATAGGGCACGCGTAGCGTTAGCGTTCGTTGGGTTATCGTAAGGGTGCAATAAGAGCTCTAGAATAGGATTTGTATTCCGCTAACTCTAACTCAAGAGAAGCGTGTTCGCACAACGCAGCGACATCAAAGTAACCTGAAACATCTTCTAGGGGCGAAGCTCCTTAAAGCGGCACCCGTTCGTCCCTCGTCGTAGTCGTAGTCGTAGTGCGTAACCAGTCTTACGCTTTGACCTCCAAGGTGGTGCCGGTGGGAGATTTCTCCTGTGCGTTGTTGAACAATAAAAAAAATTCGCAGCGTGCGCGTTAACTAAAAGCCGAATTCTTCTCTCTCTCACTCCCCATTAGCAGCCATTGGCATGTTCCAGTAGGAAACGTTAGTAGAAGTAGAAGTGTTAAAAGCCGACTTCTGCTGTCTCTCATTCCCAGTAGCAGCCATCGTTTACCTCCAAGGTAGTGCCTGGTGAGATTTCTCCTGTGCGTGATTAAACAATAAAAATTTTGTTCAAAACGCCGTTGATTGATGAAATAAACCAACGAAAGACGCCAGATGTTTTCTAAAAGCAAAACGAAAAGACGCCAGATGTTTCTAAAGCAAAACGAAAAGACGCCAGCTGCTTAACGAAAGACCCCAGGTAAAGCAATGGTTTTATAATCAAAACCATATCGCGATACAGGTTTGTAGTTGCCAACTTTCATCTGCAACCAGTGCAAGATACAGGTTTGTGTTTGCCAACTTTCATCTGCAACCAGTGCAAGAACCACTTAGCTTACATTTCACCGACCACGAAGCGGTCATTATGAAAGGACAACGGAAACCAGCAATAAAAGTTTGATAAAACATTTAATCAATCGTTTCACGTCATTTTTATCAGGCGAATTAACGGTTTGCGAACTCGGGTGCAAATATGAACGAAAAAAATTACACCATCTCCCGCTAAAGGGGACCATGAGGCGATGCGAAGCAGCACGGGGGGTACACAACGCGTTCGCATCGGTTTGACTAGGTGTCGCGTTCGCATCGGTTTGACGCTAGCAGACGCTGCCTGCGTCGGCGTTGTCTCTCGCCGGCGAGGGCGCGTTCTTGTTCCTTGCGAGCTGGATAAAGCGTTAATCAAAGAAAGAGCGTTTCCATATTCAACGCGCGCCGTTAGGAGAGGAGAGGAGGAATACCGAGAGGAGAGGATGGGCAGGAGGATGCGCATGCGCAGTGCGGGTGTGTGGCGGATGGATAGAAGGGCATAGCCCCGCGATATAACCAGGGCTTGTGTCGACGTCGCGGCGCGGAGGCCCCGCCCACCGCTTGCCGCGGCCCTGCACGGTCGCGCCACCACCGCCGGCGAAGCGCGTGCGATAGCTGCCTCCGAGCACGGGGCGTCGGAGCGCCGACGGGCGTTTACAACAGTTTTCGAGGGGCAGCCGCGTGAGATGAAGTCGCGTTAGCTCTGTAGGAAGCATTCGACGAATGTAGAAAAGAATGTGCTGACGACCAGCTATGACAAGATGTGAGAAATTGATTGAAAGGATAAGCACCTTGCAACATGATGCGAACGATCGCGAGCTATCATGTCGGCATCGCTTCATGCGTATGCTTTAATTCGGTAACTAGCGCAAGGATGAACCACTTGCAACAGTGAGACTTGTTTAAATACGACTTGAAGATGCCTCAGCTAAAATACTGTTTCGGACTAAAGCCTCTAATCCCTACACGAAATCCTTGCGCAAAAACAAATGTAACTCAAGCATGCGATATTGGTGACGCTAGAACCTATGTAAATACGGCTGTGATAACGCACACACACAAAAAATGCAATGACGCGCCAATGACAAGGCTCTCAAATAACTGACAGCAAGGCGCATAACCGCGGCTTGCGGCTCTGCCCATACGCTGAGTTCCGATCGTGACGGCGTGAAGTCCTGTGACGACGCGGCACATTTCAAGCGTGTAGTTCATTCGAGCAGTCTGACAATCGAAAAAAAAAATTAAAGCGCATCGTAACCACTACAGCATTGCCAAAGACACTTCTCGTGTGTATGCTATCGCAGCCACAAGCAATTTGCAAAAGCGTCGCTGTAATCGGCCTTTCGCTCACGGCTACGGGAATTAAGCTCTTATATATTTGTTTCATTTGAGTGATTGAAATTCGTATGACGTATGTATAGCTTCCCCACTTCAATAATACACGGCGACCGCGATTACTTCTACACATCGAGCTAAGCTAACGTCGTGCGCGCTTTGCGGTAAGCGTCATCGCTCTGTGTCCGCACTTTGTTTATGCCAAGAAATTTGGTGTCGAGCATTACACTTGCCAAACTTGTGACAATGCTATTTCTCTCAAATGAAACAAGCCGCACTAATGCCAAATAATTACCCATACGCTTAACCGTGACGAAAATGTTTGGCGCATAACCGATGCGCCAAACAACCGGCATTACAGGTTCGTCCCTTTCCTTAAGACAGACATAAGCAGGAAACCGATAAAAACCTATCGCACATATCTTGTGCGTTGCTGAGCAACTAACCCACGGCGCAGGTCATCGGTAAACACTTTTTTCTTCATTTCACGGCGGTGAGAAGCGCACGCACCAGCGAAAACACAGCGGCTGCTACGGTAGGCGCGCCGGCGGTTGCCTACCATGCGAAACCAAAACTCCCGACGACAGCGCCACCGCATCTTCGTGACGTAGGCCGGGTGGAATAGGTCTATAAGCTGCTTCGCATCTAAAAGAGACGTGTTACTATTAAGCGTGTAAGAAGCGAGAGACGCTACGATCAATCAGTGTTTCTTTCGGCGCATCCGGATGCGCCGGCGTGAGACGCCGTGACGAAGGCTACCAAAACAATCCCACCCGAATCCCGAAATATGTTCCTCTGTAGTTGCCCTTTGACCGTTTGTCCGCCGCGGTGGTGTAGTGGTTAAGGTACTCGGCTGCCACCCAAAAAAACGCGGGTTCTATCCCAGCCACGGCGGTCGCATTTTATATAGAGGTTAAAATGCCAGAGACCCGTGTACTGTGCGTTGTCAGTGCACATTAAAGACCCTCATGTGGTCAAAATTTCCAGAGCCCTCCACTACGGCTTTACTCTCCCTTCTATCTCTTTCACCCCCTTTTCCCTATACACCACCGACCGTGCTCCCGACATGGGCTGCTGAAATTAGCGTCGTTGCCTTAACCGAGCCCCACAATCACCTTTGACTGTTCGACGTCTTGTCTCGCTCAGTAGCATCCCGCCAAAATACTGCGGGTGTGACGAATATGCAGAAGCATTTTATGCGACGGGATGCTGTAATTTGACATGTCGTGAAATGACCTAAAGTGTTTGTTCTTCAGAGCTCGGAGTTCCTAGGATCGTCTTGGCCATGTCCGGGCCCTCTTATGATTTCTCGCGCCGTGCGGGATCTCAACGAGATCAGCGCAAAGCTTTTGGGGGCTTTGGGTACGATCCGCTATTTCCGAAAAATAGGGGCCGGAACGATAACCCAAATTCCGCTTTAGGTACGCCGCATGCGCAGTGGCGGCAAACCCAAACGATAGCGTACCCAAAGGTTTCGGTATCTTATTCTAAAACTCTAATGTTAAAGCGGTAATATTGGTTGTACCGAAGGTGTATTTCGCTATGTGAGCGTTGCGGCGACTCGATCTCCTTTCACTGTGTCCACTAACGAGGTTAATGTAATCCAGTGATATCGTAAATAAGTGTATACTAGATGGCACAGGCAAGAAGTGGATCTAACAGAATACCATCCCGTGGCATCACTTAACCGTATTGGTTGAGGTTCAATCGTTTTTTTATGGAATGACTGCAAATAAACAGCGAGCAAACATAACATTTTCATGTTGGTTAGTGAGGTCATTAGTACATTTGTTTGCTGGTTTGTTTGTACGTCCGTGCCCCGGCCCCTCCCTTTTTTTTTTTTCGAGATCGCAACTGCAGCAGAATCACGAATAACCTCATTTCACACCGCAACTACTTCATTCTACACTCGCTGCAAACAAATAATAAAAAGACAGCAGTAACACTGGCGATGATGCTTTGTACTAATTCACGCGGAACTTTCGACCTTTTGCACAGCTAAAGCAGAAATCATTAGTGTCTCAAACGCAACGCGACGCGGAAGTTTGTTGCCGACTTCGTCCCCGTAGGAACTAAGTGTAGGTGTGGTGGATATGTGTGCTTCTTTTTTTACTAGTAGCGTCACTTTATTCTAGTCAATAAACTTGCCTCTCAATCAGTCCTGCAATTAGCGCTACATAGGCGGATAAACAAGCCTTTTGAACAACTTTTCAATCTAGTGAATGAAAAAGCACCTGCTCTCCAGCAGGGATGCTATGTTGGCACTGGAAGGGGATGTTTATGCCTATACCACGCGGAATTAATGCGCGAGGAGCACTTACACCAATGTATAAATCTTCCAACTGCGCCTACCACTAATGTATCGGCGCATGCGTAAACCCAGGCGACCCATTCTAACTGCCTCACTCACTACAAACTGATGCTTGTGGATCCTCACTTGCGATTTTATCATGTGTACATCTTTTAAACAATTTTATACATTTGCTTTTATTAGATAGAGAGAGAGAGAAAACTTTAATCCACAAATAGGTCCGGCTTTTATTAGAATCATAGTTATTTTATTAGTCGTTGCTACCTACTTCCATTAATGTACAATCAGCATAAAGCAATGCCCTTACTATATGAACACGATGTGCGGTGTACTGAGCGCGGAATCTATGTGTTTCTGTATCTGCAATTACTTGCTTGCAGCGCACGCAGTGAGTAAGCGAGTTGCCTTAGAGAACCGCTTTTCCAATCCTTATGTAACCATTTCAGGGGTGCAAATTCTGAGGCCATCCATTGCATACTCCTAGGGATATACATGTCCTAACGCCCACGTGCTCTAAAAAGGTATAGCTGCAATTTCTTTGGGCGTGGAAATACTACTAAGCAGGAAAAAAATACGCTTTACTAAAAGCAGCCATTTCTCCTCATTATTCATTCAAGGAAGTCCGTTAAAACGGTGACATTATAAAAACGGAAGAAAAAAAATAACGAATTCCTTCTTTTTGTTTTGCGAAATCTGTTTAGCCGGCTGATAATGTTGCGTGGCTGGCCGTAATTTATTCAAACCCCCCTAAGTGCAGGACAAAACACATAGGCAGGAACTAATCTGCTTTTGTTGCACTTTAGGTCGAACTACTAAAGTAAAAAAAAGGGCGACATAACACTGAGGACTAGTGTCGCACAAAGTCGCAAGTGTAGAGATGTAACCAAGCGTCGTCGGCGTGACAGAAGCAGGGAAGGAAACAAGCTACGTGTAACGTATAGCCAAGTGTTTTTTGTTGTTTCTCACGAGAAATGTCAAGTCAAGACAATGTTAAAAAAGGAAGATCAAAGCGCTGTGAAATGTAAGCCGCCGCAGGACGCAGGAAGATGGGACACGCATATGCTTATTACGTAAAGAAAGAAACGCGGTGTTCTCGAAGAAATCATGAAGGCGAAACGTTAGTACATTTCCTGCCGTCAAGGCAGTATGCCTCAGAAAAGTGAAGAAATATATGGTTCGCAAGATAACACTACACTAACAAAGGGCAGCTATAGACGTGGCCTCTTTTTGTATACACAAGCAAAAGCAGAAGGCTAAGAGCTGCGTTTACAGACAGAGGGTTCAGGATGACGGTACAGGAAGACTGTCCAAACGTCTTTGGTTTAAGCAGATCACGTAACAAGGGCACACGAGCCAGTGCTCTGCCACAGCAATTGGTCACGGGAGTAAACTAATACTTGACGAGGACTATAAAATGATGCAGTCGTGGGTGCACAGTTCTGCGTGAAGGTCATCCCTCAATTTCTTTCCCCGTTTACTTTAAATCATTTTGAGAAAACGCTCCTTTGATATCCGTTCTATAAGAACACTCATGGGCCATGATTCCCTAGACTTTCTATATTTATCTCTTGCAACTCTTTCCGCTCCATAGTCGGAAACAAAGCGAAATGAATAGATAAGGATTCTTGATGAAAGTGCTGTAGGATTAAGCCAACGTAGGAACGGAGCAACAAGACATTCACTATCTACTAAAATTTATTCGCACATGCAAATGCAGAAAAAAAAATCGGAAGCTAAAACCGTAACTGTGCTCTCGCTCTGGCAGCCCGCGGCTACGAACCTAAGAAAATTTAAAGGAAAGGTCACGTCCTTGTAAACAAACTCAATGCCTCCGCTGAAGCCGATGAAGCCAACGTGTTCAAGGATGGAAAACTACTTCAAGGATCAGCTGCTTGTATTTGATGAGAGCCAGTGTTTACACGTGGAAGCCGTGTGAGTCAGCTGTCTTTTCCGAATGCACTTTGTTGTTTACACTGCACTAGGTTTATTGACTAGACGTGATCGCTTCTTCGAATTTCCTGGCCACTTCGGCTGATTAACTGGCAATGAAACTCATATTTGTTGCTTAACAATAAGCTGAGTTTATCACCACACAGTATGTGGTGTTCATTAAAGTGCTGGTGTTGACGTGTGTCGTACAATGCGTGGATATAGAGGTTTGAAAGGCGTATCGATTTGCCGCTTAATAAGCATGCAGCTCTTGCTTTTGCGTCCGCGTGCAGATGCATTCGTCTACAGGTCTACTTACTGACATACACCCTACAGTATGTTGAGAACGCAGACAGCTGTGATATGGCCGTTCATTACACCAGCTGCTTAAGTTCTGTTGAGCGCTCTCGAGCAGCGAGTGTTATTAGAATGCGGTCACTGTGAACGGTATGTGCAGTTGCTCACTGACATACGATGACTATAATCTCATTGGACGTGAATTGAAAAAGAAAGAAAAAGAAGAAAATGGCTTGCGCGGCTGTAGTTAAGGCACACACTAGATCACCAGGCGGAGGGGCACGTTACTCGCTTGCATATGTGTTTGGAACACAAGGATCATTTTGCGACATACCCAACGATGAAATCTTAGACCATACGCCTGGATAATTCTGTAATGCGACGTGGAATACGGACTGCTAGGGGAGGACGCCTCGAAGACGGTGATTGGAAGTTCGCGCTTCAGAGCGTCAGTTGTGTCGCAGGCAGTGTGACTACCACTTCTTGGATCATGCGAACTTCCCAGTATGAAGACGCGGGAAGATTCAAGCTTTGCAATAGGCTCCTCATGCAAGCAAACTCGAAAGCATGACAGCTCGGAATAAGCTCGCGTGTTGTAGAAGCAAGAAACTTCCGTTCGCACGGATCAGGTTAGTAAATGGAAACTCATCTACCAGGCATATGCGCGTCAGAGAAAATGGGATAGCTGTCTGCAAGGGTCTGTCCTGCAAAAGCCGCTTCCACACGAAAACGAGCTGCTGGTGTCGGAGAAGGGCAGTGAGACTGACTCTGGAAGAGCTCAGAAACATATCCGCGAGCACGGACGTGTGGCTCGGGTGTTCTTACGAGCAGAGTGCTCTTTCGAGATGGCGGGAAAAGCCTCCTTCTCATCAAGCCGTCCCGCGTACCTCCTACCGTTCCCTCTCAAAGCCAGCGTATCTAGGCAGTGCCATCAATATTAGGCGCGAACGCACGCCGCGGCTAACGCTCCGTGTCCCTGCTCTTGTTCTTTTCTATTTCGTGGCTTCGTGAGAGTGAAGGAGTTCCTTGCGGTCGTAGTACTTATGCACACGATGGAGCTCGCGTACATACCGTGATGTCCAGGAAGCCGCAATGGCTGGTTCTCTTCTAGCCTTTCACGGTAGCTCGCGCCACTTTGCCGTTCTCGTGACGTTGTGTGAGTAGTGGATTACTAGGCCATCTGTTCTTGGGAGCTGTATCGCGGAATGTCTATCGATCTGGCAAAGCGCTCTAGCGCTGTTCTGAAGCGATATAAACAATTACACTGGCGTGACTATTCGGAGAAAATAAAGCTCCCAGGCTCCTTCTCGCACTTATTCGAGGGAATGTATGTAAATGGAAAAACGAGCCGGCATTTAAAACAAAAAAAGGTTAATGGCGTAGATTCGTACCGCATATCTTTACTGCCGTAACCATATTATTGTGCAACGCTTGAAATATCTTACAAGTGCAAAACTAGACGGGGTAAAGCGTCACCAAACTACCTTGCGCATATTCCAGGAGAGGACACTTTCATCACTTTATTTGAGTGAGGTTCGCACTTCACGAAAGAAAATGTTGAAACGGCGTTTTGATGATGAAGGACGAGAGTATAAACCGTTGCAGAGTGTGCAAACCGTTGAAGATGGAACTTTTCAATGGTGTTGGTTCGCAGGTATCCTCATCATAAAATAACTGTAAGTGCACTTCAATGAAATGCCCAATGAATGACATTTGCGCTCGCACTTCCACCTTTCTGTAGTATAGTGGGCAGAGCGCTCATGCCGTCTGCCCACTATACTACAGAAAGGTGGAAGTGTTCCATTAGATGTTACACCAAAACAGCAGCGCCATAACTCTGCCTAGCTTCGCCGAGCCGCTGCGCCGATGATTGTCGCGCGATAAGGAGCCTAGATGGCCAGTTTTTTTTAAGGTGGCGACAACTAAAAAAAAAAGAGCCTTAAATTAGGCCATCATACTGAGCGGGTTGTGGAATCGCGGTTACGAGCGTACGCCAAATTTGGCATAATTTGGTGCGCCTCGATATTGGTCCACACCGTCGTCCCCCGGAAGGGGAAAGGCGAAGAGCTCCAACTGATAGATAGATTGATTTTTGGGTTTTTACAACCCCAAAACTACGACGTGATTTTAAGAGCTGCCGTAGTGGAGGGCTCCAGATTTCGACCCCCTTTCTCGTGCACTGACATCGCACAGTACACGCGCCTCAACATTTCGCCTCTATGGAAATGCAGCCGCCGTGGCCGGGATTCGAATTCGGGACCTTCGCGTTAGCAGCCGAGTGCCGTAGCCACTAGATCACTGTGGCGGGTAAGCGCTCGAGCTGTCCACATGGCGAGCGGCCTATATGGACTTGCTAATCGGAATGCGTCATCGCTGCAATTGCACCTTTTGTTATACAGATATGTAAACACGCTCAAACACATCAAAGTTTACAAGGGATGGTCCGGGTCAGAAGATCGGATCACCACAGCCAATGACAGTTCGAGGGACGCCTGAAGACGCGCTTCTGGCCATACATTGGTTAGTCCCGCCACTCCGGTGTCCCTGGCCAAGGCTGTACCGAGGCATTTGCCAGTACCGCCGGAATCGCTTGGAACATACTAATTACGAGCTGTTTCTGACGTGAAATAATTTGTAATAACTGAGTCGTGTTATGCTTAAAGTGGGCCATATCTGTAAAGCAGCGTCCTTTACCAAACTACTCAAGAGACCGGAAGCGGCCGCGGCGCGAGAGGTAAACATCGGCACGGACCGTTTCACCGAAGCGGCTCGCTTCCATTCAGCGATTACGCATTACATAGAGGTTTCCAGAAAGCTAATCGTATATGTTAACGTATGATATATGAGTAAAAATACTAATCGTATTGGCAAAAATGACCACTCTGCGACGAGCTCGTCGCTGATTGCGAACGATGACGGCAACAGCATCGGCCTTACTATAGTACTACTGTACTCATACAGTGGGAGAGTTCTGTACCCGGTCACCGAGCAACTTCGTTGACCAAGTTGCGGCGGGCATAAGACCTCCTTGTTTGTGCATTTCGAACAAATGTAAACTCTTCCGGGGAATAATGCACCTTACTATGGGAGAGCAGTTACAGCCGTCACAGAAAGCCAATGTGGCATTGATAGCCTATTACAGCTCCAAACCTCTATATTAAAGTACGTAACCAATCTATCTCAGCGTTAATACATTGTGATGCGAAGCGTGCTTATATTACGGTCCAGTTCCACTTGATGAACGGGGCTTAATAATATTTTCAACACGCAAGCCCGGTGATGTACTTTGTCGTTGTATGTCGTAAAACCTTTTACAGCGTAAAAGGTTCCATTTCCTGAATGCATAATTACAATGATTACCGCGTTCGCGTCTATGATCATGCTACGCTTCCTGCCAACCACGAAAACCCACTCAGGGTTTGTCAGAAAGCCTTTCATTTTCCTTGGGATATTTCCCAAAAAGCACACATAAGTATGCAAACGCAGTGCGCTATAGCATGAAATTGAGCAAGTGATTGAAAACGTTGCTCGTACCCCGAGTTCACTTTAATCAAGCTGAGTTGGCAAACAGTGTTCTGAAGACGGCCAATATATTACGGACCGGAATAGAACCCCGGCTACGGCCCACCCAAAAGAGGTTAAACACACAAACTTTTGAAACCTTTGTCCATTGAGAAACGCAGGCCCATTTAGCAAGATTGAACAATGCCTCTTTCAATCCTGGACGAACGGATGGTCAGATTTGAATTTTCCTCCTAGATTACCTTTGTAAAAGAAAAGAAGGCCTTGGACTCGTAGTGCAAACACGGGTGTTTAATAACTTTTATTTCCTATGAGCTACGTCTCATGTTAGCACTCGTCATTAATCGTATCGCTACAGAAATATAGTAAAGATTAGGTTCATAAGGCTTGATATTGCTTTATTCGCGTGTGGGTAGAAATTAATCTCTAGGACACCTTCGCCATCCGCATTTGCTCAAAAGCTACTCACGGTTGATTATTACATACATAGCCCCACCACGGTGGTCTAGTGGCTATCGCACTCGGCTGTAGATTCGAGGGTCGCGGGACCGAATCCCGGCCGCGGCGGCTGCATTTTAATGGAGGCGAAATGTTGAAGCCCGTGTGCTGTGCGATGTCAGTGCACGTTAATGAACCTCAGATGGTCAACATCTCCGGAGCCCTCCACTACGGCGTCTCTCATAATCAAAGCTGGTTTTGGGACGTAAATCCACAAAAATAAAAAAAAAATTCGCAGTATATCCACGGAGCGAATGTAGTGAAATCTCCCACCGGCACTTCATTGCACGTCAAGGTCCAGTGCCCATATATATATATATATATATATATATATATATATATATATATATATATATATATATATATGGGTTGCCGGTGAACGCTTCTTTAACGCGAGCAGTCGGTATTTCTCAATCAAGAAACTGGCTAGGAGACGCTGCCTGCGTCAACGTTCTCTCTCGCGGGTGAGGGCGCGTTCTCCTTTGCGAGCCGGTAGAGCGTTCCTCTAAGAAACAACGTTTCCATAGCCTACGCGCGCCTTTCGCTCTCTCTCTGTCTCTCTCTCTCTCACAAGACAGCAGAGGCACGCGCCGGGAGACACGCGCCGGGAGAGAGAGAGAGGCACGCGCCGAGGGCGAGCGCGTGCCTCCCAGCACGCGGGTTACGCCTGACAACTGACGCGTGACAAGGTTAGACTAAGAGGAGCTTCGCCCCTAAAACACGCATCTCCACGAAGTGAACCATGACGAGTGGGCGAAGCACTGGGGATCGTTCGGTGCTACCGTAAATCACCCGTGACATTGCCCACTCGCGCATGGTAATGAGTGACAACGCGTGTGTATATTTACACACGTATTGTCATTTATGCTCCTGGTCCTTATGAAGTTCCAGCGCTACCACGTCGTAGATCGCGTCGAGTTCCAGATTACTTTTACTTAAAGCGCGCGCTGCGAATCCTTATAGTTCAACCACACAAGAGATATCTCCCATCGGCACTATATTGCAGGTCAATATCCAGTGCCTATATGTATGGGGTGGCCGGTGAGAGCGAGCAGTCGGTTTTACAGCGAAAGCTGTATATGGCTAGGAGAAACGAAAAACCGCTCGGCATCTGTGTCACGAGCGGTCTCCATTGGCTGCGCTATCAGTTACGTCGTTCTGAGCGCCGTACCCAAGCTCGCGCGCCATTGGCTGGGCCGTGAGTGACGTCGTCCATCCCGTCGCAGCCGTGGCGCCGAGCACGCGCGCATCAGTTTCGACTGAGGGCGGATCCTGCAAAGCGCGCCGCAGAGTTAGCCCGCGATGTCAAACGCTTGCAACAACGGCGCCGGCGCGCCGAAGGAGCGACGTTGCGGGCAGAACTGCGTCGACGTGATGATTTCGGCGAGAGTTTCTCCAGCGGTACTTTGGCTTCGGCTGCGACGTCTGTGTCAGGTTGAACCCACTGCTAAACACCGGGGCCGCACATTTCAGGTTCGCTGGTTAACCATTTGTACGGAGTGCTTGGGCTGTGATCTTTTTCCAATAAAAAAACTCGCTAACAGACGCTGCCTGCATCAGCGTTTTCTCTCGCGGGCGAGGGCGCGTTATCGTTCCTTTCCGGCTTTGGCCAGCTGTTGCGCAAGCGCAGTGGGGTTGTGGACGGCGCAGGGACGAAACAGGCTCGACCATAAGTTGCTTCACATCTAAAAGGAAGTAAAGTAGACGAAAAGACAAACCTGACTTCGGTGGGAACTGAAACCGCGACCTTCGGATAACGCGTCCGATGCTCTACCGCTGAGCTGCGAAGGCGGTCGTCCCCCCCCCCCCACTCGACTTTATTGGGTACTTCTATATAATGCTTGTTAGCGCCTTCAATCGGTCATGGGGATTCGACCCACACTCCATGCTACTGCTGCACTACTGTAACCGGCCCTGTAGCTCGGCACCACGTGCCGTAGAATCGAGAAGACAAAGACGACGACTCGCCGAACTCGCGATGGCCGCGCCTTGTCCTGCACAGGGATGACGGAACGCTCGCTAATATAATTTGTGGACTTCAGGCACCGACATCTGTCTGTTTCCCCAACGACGGTGATCGTTATGCACGCCAACTTGCCAAACTGAGTGGGAAGAAGGTGGAGAGAGAGGTCGGTGGACGTTCCTTTCTGGAGCTCTTCGAGGCATCTAATCAGACAAGTTAAAAGAACTGCAGCAGGAGTAAGGCGACAATCCTGTGAATGTGAGAAAGAGCGAGGAGCCGCTGTCAACGGCGTCGCTGAAGCTGTAGGCGACAGAGAGAGTCAAAGAAGGAGCAACAAAAAAAAAGAAGAAAAGACGCTTGAAGGACTTCTCACGCAGGCAGTCTTTTCTTTATTTTCTCCTGGGACACGACAAAGCGACCCCCGCTGCCCCTTATACACTACAGCGCTGTTACGGTCAGCGCCGCGTTATGTCGGGCCTGCTGATTCATTAGGGCGCATTAGGAGATCCATTAGGCGCAGGGAGTAGGAGGAGCTCGCGGATCGATACGCCCTGTGATGGGGACGTGGCCACCAACCGCTACCGCCGGGCACCTTTGAATGACCGTCCGCAACCTTGCGACGATGAATACGGCAATGATATTCCCATTCACAATAGGAAAAGTGCGATAGCTGTGGTTTCAATCTAGCTTCGTTGTTTGGCCGTTAACCGGTGAGCCACTTGCATACATCGACATCCAGGCGAGAAGATTTTACGGTGGCGCTTGGTAACAGTGGCTTCAAACGAGCGTGTGCGTGAGCGTTCTTGTGTGTACGGAGCGCAGCCTTTATTTGGAAGGTAGAGCTAAGATGATAGGAGTTCGGGTGGGGGGTTAGAAGAACACATTTGTATCAAAAGGCAAATGTACGCATGTACGCGTCAATAACGAGTATCGATATTGAGGGGTGGTATAAGAAGGGCAAGGAAAAAAATGCACCTCTTCCCTGCGTGTGCCTGCCCAACATACCACTTTTCTTTCTTTCTTTCTTTCTTTCTTTCTTTCTTTCTCCCGTCAGGTGGTAGAAAATGTGAGGTTTAAGCTTCAGATGTGCTCACATCTCGCAAGTGCAGGTGTGTAATTTAGTGGTTATAAAACTTGCACGTGCATTCGGAGTGTGGTGGTACGTGTTCAAACGCGACGTTCTGCAATTTCCTTCTATTTTAGGTGCGAAGCACCTTATGCGGTCGGGCTGTCGGCGTGTCCTGCCGGCGTCGTCACGATAAGCAAGCGGTCAAACTATGATAAAAGATCAAGTGAATAACTGGTCAAAAACCGGCTCAGAATAAACTAACATGATTTAAACTTCTTGAATATACAGGAATACATAATCAGGAATTAAGCACATTAATTAACAGAAACTATTCAAGTTCGCTGGCGAAAACTGCTGGGCCGATCCTGGAGGAAGTACCGTCATGTAGTGTATAGATGTGCAGGGTCGTCGTGTCAAAAGCAACTTTAACGAATTCCTATTAATGGGCCTGCCGAGACTTCTTTGACGCTGCCGAGACGGCAGCGTCAAAGAAGTCTGTCGGTTGAGAACCGCGAGCTCATGTAATAGTACAGGATACATAAAAAAACAGCCAAAATTGAAGACAGCAAAGAAGGAGGCACCGCTGAGGGAACAATGGCCGGGATCCAGTAAGAGTAAAAGGCATAGAAAGACCCGGATGCTGTTCATCATCATCTGTCTAGACAGTCGCGGCTGCAAGCATTGCTACGTCTGATTCTTACACAGGCGAAGCGTAGAGGGATAATGGAGTGAGGGAGAGAAAATTAAAGAAAAAAACGCGCTATGGAAACTCAGTGGTAATCGGTTAAAAAACCAAGCAGAACCACAGCGTCATGAAGTCCGTGCCACATATTTAATAGTGACGACTGTTCGCGACATTTAACAAAACCGTAATGAAAAGTCTGATCTGAAGCACAATAGAACGCATTACATTGTTGTGGAGGCAGACGAGTGGCGCGCAGCTTGGGCCCTCGTCATTGTAGTGGACTGGGCGTTTCCGCACCATCCTCTCACACACACACACACACACGTTATATATATATATATATATATATATATATATATATATATATATATATATATATATATATATATATATATAATAAAAATAGGGGCACTTTCATGCGAACACTCCCATTTACATGTTCACATGGTTCTTCATCAAGAAAGCACCATTCAGCAACACTTGCAGTGATTCTTGAATGAAAACTGTGCAAACGGCACGTCGATTCAAGACACGCACATCCTAAATCATTTAGAGAAGGTGAAATTAAGCTTTTTAGCCATCCTAGTGCTGTGTTGCGCGATCAGTCTAGGAAGTAGTATCTAGTGTGCACTGTCGAACAACTCAATAATTATGAAAAAAAAAATTCAGAGCTGAGATATCTATTATGAAAATGATTACGTCGTCTATGGCCTTTTTTTTCCTCCTCATAATAACAACACGCAATTCCTGATTTCGTTACACCAACGCATTTCTTCGTATATTTTTGGGACCGTAAATCGTAGAAAAGGTAGTGTACATCAAATTTTTGCTAGGGGAGGTAGTTTCTGGCATTCTTCGATTTCGCAATTTTCATGGAGTTCAATAAAGTATTGATTTGAAGGTTCTTTGGAGGAACACCTTTCAACGTTCAGCCTTTTTCAAATATTGCCTTGAGAAAAAAAAAATTTCATAAGTGAGCACACTTGTGTCGCTGTGTGACGTTAATTTCTTTTTATTGAATCGGTGCACTTGAACAGGCATAATTACGCAATATTAACTAGATCTTACTAATACCATTAGTGCCAATCACGGAACTACATTTACAAGAGGTTGCGAATAAGTGCGTCTCCACGTAATCCCGATTTCTGATGCGATAATTGAGCTCAAGCCACAATAGAAAGATGGCGACTGGAAAGAAGATAAAATGCGTTGCCGTCTGAAGCTCACGTAAACAAAGTGCCAGCCTTTTAAGAGTACATGATTGGGCATTCTGCAAATCAGGCGGGGTTCTAGAGCATGCCAAAGTGGAAGGAAAATACTCACGAACACGGACTGTTTCTACGGTGTTTCCATGGATGAAACATGAATCGCGGTGAGGACGACATTTGCTAGAAATAGACAAAAAGAAAAACGAAAGGATTTGTCGTAGGGTATATTGATGTACCAGAATGCAGCACATTGGTAGCTTTCCTCAGGCGAAACGAAGACAATAGTAAATTTAAAGTAAGAGAAAACTTACAGACACACTAAAATCTTCAACGTGCATTGATGAAAAGGCACTGTGCGCCTGGATATGACGAATATAGCTACTTACATGCCACCTGGCGTTATCACATAAGGCCGTCGCTGATTCCGTCCTATGGCATGACTCTCACACTGAAGAATCATCTATACAGGGGCGAATCATCATCAGCAGCCTGTCTAAGCCCACTGCAGGGCGAAAGCTTCGCCCATATTTCTCACATTAAACTGCTCATGTGCCAACGGTACCACGCTGTCCCGGCAAGGTTGTTGGTTTTGTCCGCCCATCTAGCTTTCTGACTCCCCTCGACATGCTTGCCTTCTTCACGAATCCCCACAGAGGCTTTAAAATCTCCTAAAGTGTATCAATGCTAAAGCATGGCATGCCTGAATGTGACGTCAATATCTACGTCCATGCTCGACGACGTCCGTGTCACACCACCTTATCACACGGCATCATTTCTGACGTGTAAAATTGCCTCTTCATGTGACGTCACATATTCAAGAACGCTCTACTACCATGCGCCATGGAAGACACAGGTGCTTTACGTCTGATGGAGAACGTGGAGCCTTCGCCTTAACGTGTAAACAGGCAGCTTTTACCAGTAGCGCACCCAGGATCTCTGCCAGGGGGGGGTTGAATTTTTGACGAAGGGCCGGACATGCGATTACACATTTGTAGCGTGTATGAAAAAAGTAAACAAAATGCCAAATAATGGTAAAATCGATGATGATGATTATTTTTATTATTTTTTTCGGCGTTTTGCAGAGACATTAGCGCCACATTCTTCTAGGACATAGAAGCAGTTACGGAGAGGGAGGGGGGATGGTCGACCTCAGGGCGGGTGTTACACCCCCCCCCCTTCCGTCGGTGCGCCACTGGCTTTCACAACTGCGCGCAAGCAGTGTGCAGCACTCAATAATAAAATAAACGGATAACAAGCCGCCGGGATGTTCTGGTGTACCGAGGAAACATCTCGAACATGCTTTTGCGCCAACACTACAAAATAAGCAAAGCAGACCGCCTTCAGAGCTGAGAGGCGGAGTCAGAGAGAGGGAGGGATGGAGGAAGGGAGAGAGCACACGACACGGGCCTCGTGGAACTGCCGGAGCGTTCAGGCGCGAGTGGTCAAAAGCCTCCGTCGTGACTGGAGTACGAATCGGGAAAGAGAGAGATTTGTATCGACCCGAGAAGAGACGACGACTCGAGCAAAAGGCCTGGCACTCTTGGCACGTTTTGGCGAGCATGTGTTCGGCACTGGCTGCACGAAACGGTCAGAAGAAAAGAGAGAGCTGACCGATGTGCAATCCGATGTAGTATTTTTAAGACATCAGCACATGGTCACATCACGTTCCTTGCGGGGCGCTCTCCGTTCGCCTCCAGCAAACCGGAGGTTGAGTTTGTCCATAAGATACCACAAATTTTGTTTAAAATGTAAAACTAACAAAACAAGGAGCTGGATGGTTCAGGTTGCTACTTCTACGGGATGGAGTGACATCAGAGCATATGTAAAGTGTAGAGAAGGGATAGTAATAATTCATTAAATGAATGGGCCGGAAGGTGAGGTCGTGTACACACGGGTTGTCTGTGCGCGGGCATGAGCCCGAGGTACAAGAAAGAAGAAGGAAGGAAAGAAGGAATAAAGGAAGGAAGGAACGAACGAACAAAAGAAAGAAAGAAAGAAAGAAAGAAAGAAAGAAAGAAAGAAAAGAAAGAAAGAAAGAAAGAAAGAAAGAAAGAAAGAAAGAAAGAAAGAAAGAAAGAAAGAAAGAAAGAAAGAAAGAAAGATGTAACTCGTGCCTGCTTTCGAGATTGATCTAAGAGCCAGATATGATGGAATTCGCTCAATATCAACACAATTAAACGAACAGTTCACGAAACTCTAATGTCGTCTGAATTTTTCATTGGGATATTATTGATCTTACAAAGTTATACAGAATCAGAATTTAAGCGTAAGATCCTTAAAGAAGGACAAGAGACGAATATGTGCGCTTGTGCGCACGCAACGTGTTTTTGAGTGCTGTGTCTTTAAAGGTCTGTTACGAAATAAGGAAAGAAAAAGAATTCACACTTTCGAGAAAGAGAATTATATATTAGCAAAAAAAGGAAAGAAATATTTTGACAGTTCAAGTGGGAATAAATGGAAAGGCAACTTTAGCCTCAAACGACAATTCATGAAACAGGGCTTGGGACGGCTGCAGTGAATCTGACTTTAATTACGGCTGCTAGTTCTAAGCAAAATAATAATGTTTTCACTAGTAAAAGCCGCAGAACAACATCTGTGACAATAAGTTTGCCAATTAGGAAAATAGGCCGAGGCTGACGTGAATTGTCCAGCCTTTTTTATTTGTTTGTTTTAATAGCTACAGCACCACAAGTCCGCGTGCACACCGAGCCTCACCGTCGAATCTACGAATTGGAGCTGCTTCCTCACGACGACCTGCGGCCACCAAAAAAATATAATCTGGGGTTCTGGCGACGCCTGACCGCTGAATGCTTTTTCCCTTCTCGTCTTTTCACCAAAAATGCCACGTCGTCATCAGAACATATCAGTTCTGTTCGTACCTTGTAAACGAAAGACTTCGCTACATTCAAATATCTGACAATTTCCAAGTCGGTGTGGTGCGCGGACAGGGTGACGAGGACAGCATGGCGTTTGACTTCCCGCGTCAACCTTTAGGCTCCAATCTTTGAACAAAGTGCGCAGTATGAGTGATAAGGAGTCAGACAACAAGAAGCCGCACGCCTAGGTAGATGTGATAGGCCTGCTCGTGTCTATGGCGATAAGGAATAGTGCTCTCAAATACCCAGAGCACCCGGCATACGGACGACACGTCCACAGCAGTGGTGAAAGACATCGATTTTGTGTTTCGTGTATGCACGCAGTGATGTCAAAATAAAGATAAAGGGTCTCCACCGCAATGTAGTAACGAAGCCTTCTTTAAGCTTGAATAATAATGTAAAAGATGATATCACAGGCAAGAAAAGACTGTATAAGTTGCCGTATTCGATAAACCTAAAAGAATTAGAATGAAATCTGACTTCTTAAGTAGGCACGTATTTCACGAGCGGTTGCTCTTAAATCAGACCGTTGCCTCGCACGGATCTTCAAGTGAAAAACGAAAAAGAAGAAGAAAGAAAACCCTTGATCCATATTAGTGCGTATATATTTCTTACGTCATCTTTCTCGGCGCTGTTTCGACGCTAGAACTAGTGCTCACGATGAAGCGAACGTACTTAAGCACGCTTAGTTTGACGTACCAGGGGCACGACCTCTCGATAAAACGAGGTATATTTCTCCGAGAGCACGTTCCGAGAAAAGTCTCCTTTGATGTTCTTGCTGAGCAGCTCTCGGGTCGGAATACGTCTCACGACGGAACTCATAAGGCTCTCATTTCGGTGGTTCATTTCCGCTGCAGGTACGTCTTCTGTTCGCTTGAGATGCAGAAGGTACTTCAAAAGAACCGCTCAATCAAGCACGCAGACATCGACCCTCCCACTTCCCTTTCCAGAAGCGATAAAAGATGATGTGAGCGCTGCTACGAAGGATAACTGCCTTAGAGAAAAGCAAGCTGAAACTATCTTCTCTCAATTTATTTCTCTTTTGCACCATACCAGCCCTGACGTCACCTTATCCAGGTCTCTGTGTTCCCGATGTTTGCCTCTTTAGGGTAGGAATTAAGTCAAATATGGATACTTGAAAAGGAGGAGCCATTTTGCGAATAATATCGCAGGTGCACGTGAAAACTATGAGAAATTCGAAGCGTATAAATAAAGACGTCTCCTTTTCTCTCTCTTTTTTTTCGGAGCGAGGCCAGCATTCTGGTCTACTTCGAGCACTCTTCATTCTACCGGTGTCGGCTCTCCGCTCCGTGGGAGCCATTACGAGTGGACGCGGACTTCATTTCTTTGGCGATGGGACTTGCAGACGTGCGATTGGTCGCTTCCGCATGCTCGTTTAAGTTTACTGACTAATCTTTGTGCTGCGTACTAATTCTCGAATCCTTTTACGTTGTTGCCGACTCGTGCTTCAGTATGCGCTTCAGAAGACAGCGTTTAGTGCCTCTCCCAAGCGAAAAGGAAGAGCATCCAAGATGCCCTCTTGGAATCTTCATCCAACGAAACGTCATATTTCAGCGTGTCGAAGACGCCCTTGCTCAGAGCCACGCTTCCCCTCTTCTTGCACTTCCATGTTTTGTTTATGTCACGCGTAGACTAATACTACTACGTCGTACTGAAAGTATCCAATCTTACGAGGATCGAAGAGGGAAGCTGCCGCCTGCGGCTTTTGTTACGGGTACTAGGACTTCCCTTGGAGGCGGCGCGGCGCGCATGGGAACGCCCACGTGGCTGCCGGCGCCCTAATGCGCTACAGAACATTCCCTTATTGGTCCGAATAACTCCCTAGTATAAGATACTTCTTTATATATAAAAAGAGTGTGCCTCTGCCGTCATTTGTCTTCGTCGCCTTGTCTTCTTCACTCATTGCGCAGCGACTCCGAGCGAAAGAGGAAGCGCGCTGGCACTGGCCATGGCGCTGGCAATCTACCCATGGCGTGCTGGCACTGGCCATGGGTAGAGGAGGGTGGCGCCTGGAAGAAGGCTCCTGCTGAGGGGAGAGTTCCGGAGAAAGGCCTAGCAGGCGACGGCTGAAACGATGTACGGGGGTGGTAACGGGCGACAGTGCGGTAGGGCTTGAAGAACGGCTTCCAGAAGAAGTCTGAAGCATCAGGCAGGGTTGCTTTACCCAGCACCTCCATCAGTGTCGCGGTACAACGCGAACAGAATAAAACACAACCTTTGACAGCACAGCACAAGAGCTTGTTGAACAAACCCAAGAATAATGGACGTCGTCGTCTTCTACTTCTTCTAGCAGTCCCACTACATAGAATCCCGTAGTGTTCTTTATCGTCATCGTCTTCAATTTCACAGCACATACGACATCTAGTGAACACTTCGCGTACTGGGGGTGGCTACGATAGACAGCTACGGCAGACAAGCCTACTCCTTAAGGAGCTTCGCCCCTAAAATTAACTGAAAGAACGTCATAAACGTAATAAACTAAACTTTGCATAAGAGAATTCCGAGTTTCTAAAAAGAAACCAAATAACGTGAGGCAGAAGGGGGAAAAGGACGACAACTTACGATGTTTCAAACACACGCGTGTTCACTTCACTGGGAAAGTTCATCCATCATCGCATAAGACTGAATGCCACTTTCAAGAAAAAGAACGTAATTTTCTGCAATGCCGGTATGGGCACCATTTCCGGCTTATAAAAGGTAAAACAAGGAACGACACTGGCCGCGAAAATATAGAAAGAGCATCCAAAGACACAACTCTAAGCGACAAGTTACCTGGGAATACGTTGAAACGAGCTTGAGTTCTCGAAGTGTGAAAAATCAAGTGCCCGTGGACGTGGTTCACTCTCAACAGCTCCGACTCAAAAGAACAAGAAAAGGAAAAGAAACAAAGGACTGCCAAAAATAAAACAAAACGCAAGTACACAGGGCTACCAGTATGAAGGAAACGCAGAGGCAGAACTGGAAAAAACGTGCCAGACGACCCCGGCATCATGGTGCTTGCTTTGCCGCTTGCAGGTTCCGGAAGGTGCTTCCGCCTACCGAAACTTTTTGCCTCACTAGGTACATTTTGTTTCATTCATCCTTGCACAACTCAGTTAGGCTTTATCAGGGATGCATTGCTATATCCTTGTCTGCGATGCCCTGGAAATAACTTTTTTCTCTCTCGTTCACTGCTCGTTATAAGCGCAGGTTTGTTCATGTTTCTGCAGCCGCACGCAACGCAGAGGGTGCAAGCCTTCTCCAGCACGCTTTTTCTTACCACCACTCTGCCTTTGCTTGCATAATGCATACGCATCCCAAAGGGAGCATTACGGCATCCATAGTCTGGTTATGCTCCCGTCGCCCACTCCACTGCAGTTATGGTGGCGTACACCAAGTGGAAAACTTTCACGCACTGCCGTACGAGATTGTGCGAGCGTACTTCGAGCAACAGGGTGCGAAAGACACGTAAGTGGTTTTGGGACACGGCAGGCTAGGTTAGGATAACGGCAGGGCACAGGCACTTTAGTGTCACGAATGCTGTTAGGTCCTTCCAGGATAGATTTGCTTTTGTAGCGGGAACGGTAAGCGAACGTTGACAAATAATGGTGGTTAGGACGGAACTGCTCACAACTTCGGTCGAACAGAATATCTATCGCAAAAAAATGGGAAGTCACAAAAAGGAGATTGGCCAAAGCAGGTGAAATGGCACTCCCTAATCGGTGGTCTAAGATACATATTTAACTCTACCAAGACTAACATGACCTAACGTACAGTTCATTCTATTGGTAAGCCTAACCTGATAGACTCTTCCCAGTACGCGTTTACTTAAGCCGTAGGAGCAAAAATGGCCGTAAATTGATGCTGCAAAAACTCAACCACAAAGAATGGCGACGTTACCTAGGATTTGCTTGGCAAGCGAGCAGCACGCATATTTACTTTCGGATTTCTGAAGAGCTCCGAAAATTTTGACCACCTGGGGTTTTGACCACCTGGGGTTAACGTGCACTGACATCGCACATTGCACGGGCCTCAACATTTCGACTCGATCGAAATGCAGCCGCCGCGACCGGGATTTGATCCCGCGACCCTCGAGATCTGCAGCCAAGTACCATAGCCATATCGAGACATAGTTACTTTCGGGTACGCGCGTATAATTTCATGCGCCTTGTCAAGTAGCGGAGAAAAATATGAGTATAACACAACTGATACCGCTCCAGGAGGCGATACAAACGATAAGCATCAGCAAGCTAAGTATATAGAAAAAGTCGCTTCACACTACAAGGGAATCATCAGACAGCTAGGGAAAAGTTAGCTGAGTAGCCCCTTTTGACTTTTGAACCACACTTTATAAAGATGTTCGCAGGCAGCAATGGTCACGCTTTAGTAAGGATTGATTGATTTGTGGGGTTTAACGTCCCAAAACCAGTTCTGATTATGAGAGACGCCGTAGTGGAGGTCTCCGGAAATTTCGACCACCTGGGGTTCTTTAACGTGCACTGACATCGCACAGCACACGGGCCTCAAACGCTTTAGTAAGGAATGAAAACAAAGAGAGATCTCAAGGGGCACCTTGTGGCTTGGAGTGGTCGAAAGCAGTTGAATAGGAACGTCGCTTGGGCCAGTGATTTGCACGTGATTCCAAAAGTGATGAAGGGCTATTTGCTTGCTGACGCTCAGAAATGAGCGTCAAAGAGAGCAGGCGCACAGATGGCAGCTTACAACTGCGCGCTGTGACATTCACGTCCCTTATGCTCATTACCCTTTTTCGAAAGACGTTCGGGAATTGCATGAAACACCGTACTTGATCAGAAATTCATTGAAAGCTTTTTTGGGAGAGAAGTACAATAGTTTTGAAGGAGAGTGATAATTCCTTACAAACGTCAACTACAGCCGCTCGCAAAGCTTCGAGTCAAATTGGAGCGTTGAATAGCTGCCAAAACCACAATGACAGTCAGCAAACTAAAGAGCTTAGGAAATCGCATCTGAAGAGAAGGGAATTGGAAGATGTTTGGACGCTATCCATCTTAAATGCAAAAATGATCTCTACGCTTGCCCTATATTTGGATCACACGAAATGACGTAGTGAGAAAGAGACAGAGAGAAAAAGAGATAAGGTTTATCTGAAGACTGGAAAAGGGTTGGAGAGGGGAGATAGAAAAATTGTGGAGAATAACGGTGCAAAACGGTGTACGACGTGCATGTTGCGTCAATGTAGACTATTGCAGCGACGTTTACGTTTGCGCATGCCTATAGAATGTACGAACCAGCGTTTAATCAATTACGCGACGCGTATTGAAGCCTAGGACTCGAGTCCGTCCATCACAGGGGAACTTGTAGTTGGGTGCTCCTGAGAACAGGTGGTTTCTGGTGCACTATTTTGAACTAAACCATTGCTCGAGCTTGTAATGCGGACTTCATGCAGAGGCCAATAACAAGTGGATAGCAAAATGGCACTTGCAATTCTGTTTTCTCTTTTGCCTACACAGACCAAAGGCGCCACTGCGTTAAAATAACGTAGTTACGTACTGCAAAGGTTTCCCTTCACTTGTTTCTTTTGTATCTTGCTACAACATTCTCTTCGCGTTTTCTGTTATTTTTTGTACACTCTGCGACTGAGGTATTTCCCAAAACGCAAGTTCGGGTGAATTGATAGTACTGATCGCGCATGGGTTGTTGACCCATATTGCCAGCGGGCAGTGCCGAATTCTCCTATATTTCATCATCACTAAATTTCTTTTTACCTTTTTATAGGGTCTCCTTTCGATTACTCTTTATTCTCGTTAGGTGCCCCGTGTAGACAGCCTCTCCGATAACTAACTTCTCTCTTCATTATCTACACTTTCTTCCTCGTCCTCTGTCTACAAAGTCGTTTCACTTCTTCACCGATTGATTTGGCGAGTTAAGCTAGATTAACGGACTGACACGCCATCAGAAACGATATGCAGGTCTAACCATTTCTTCATTTATAAAAACGAATGACAATCTGAGGCTTTATTACTTAATGATTGGTTTTGTATGCATTAACAATGTCTCCTTTTCTTATTGCTCATCAATATTAAATAACTACGTCATCACGTACGGCTTAAACGTCATAATAAAGAAGAAAAGATCGTGCTGAAAATCTTACGCCATGCGGCCCCTTGTTTAATAGCGAGCTCAATCGCGATTCACCTGCCATGTCTAGTTATTTTGCATTCAGATATACAGCATTTTCTGACTGATTGATTTCTACGGTTTTACGTCCCAAAACCGCGATATGATTATGAGAGAAATCGTAGTGGAGGGATCCGAAATTTTGACCACCTGGGGTTCTTTAACGTGCACTGACATAGGAAAACACATGTGCCTCAACATTTCGCTTTCATCGAAATGCAGCCCCGTCGGCCGCGATACGATACCGCGACGTTAGGATCAGCGGCCGAGGACCACAGCCACTAGACCACCGTGGCGAGGCGTACAGGACTTCCTCACGGAACTCCCGAAAAATATGTAAGTTAGCATGCGTAGACTGCAACGCACGTGCGTTGAGCACACGACATTTATACCTCACGAACGAGTTTAGCAGAGTTACGCGAGCCCCCCTTCCTCCTTCCCCGCCGTACCCGGAATGAAATTTTTCGTGAGAATGTACGAATGTGCTCTCAGCGAGAAGTGACATTGAAGTTAGTGGACTGCATATGCAAAAGCATGCCGGTCGATAAGGAAGTGGGTGTGCGGAGACAGCAATAGGAATAGCAATAGGAAGAACATATATCTAATGAACAGCAATAGGAAGAACATATATCTAATGTCCAGAAGTGGCACGATCGCTGAATATCGTGATACTGCTTAAGACGAACTGCATACCAACAAGACGAAAAGTGCCAAGAACATAAACGTACAAAAGGGTGCAGCTCGCAGCTACTTTCCGGAGTTTCGCGTAGCAGTGCCCATTCTTAAGCCATTTACCGCCGCCTTTTGTTAGGACCAGAAAACACAA